>PVIA01000479.1:186393-337551 GCA_004024845.1 Tonatia bakeri
TTTTTTGAATTCTTGCTTCATTCTGTTTCAGTTGGATGTTTATTTCTTCCTTTTGTTCTAGATCATTGATTTGAGTCCTGGCTTCCTTCCTGCCTCTGTTGGTTCCCTGAATATTTTACTTTATTTGACTTTGGGTATCTTTCATTTGTTCTTTCATTTTTTGACCAAGTTCAATTAGTTCTGTGAGCATTTTGATTACCAGGGCTTTAAACTCTCCATCAGATAGGTTTGCTATCTCCTCACCACTTAGCTCTCTTTCTGGAGTTTTGCTCTGTTCTTTCATTTGGGCCATATTTCTTTTTCTCAGCACACCTGTAAAGTTGTAAGGGTGCGGGGCCTTTGGTATTCACTTGGGCGGGTCATCCCTCCTTGCTGCACTGCAGTGCTGCTTGTGGGGGAGGGGCCAGAGAGGGAACAGTGCAGCTCACCTGCTCATTTCTAGGCCACTTTCCAATGAACTCCCATGTGAGACTGGGAGTTTCTCCCACCGCAGCAACCCCCACCATAGTCCACAGTCAGCTCTGAGTCTCAGTTTCCCATTCAGTCAGCCCCACCGACGCAGTCCACTGCCTTGCCGCAGGTGCTCTCCGTCTGTCCATGTTACCACTCTGGCTGGTGTAGTTGACCGTTTCTTTAATTCCTTGGTTGTCAGAGTTCCATGCAATTTGACTTTCTGGTACTTCTGGTTGTTTATTGATTTTAGATTGGTTGTTATCCTCCTTTTGGTTGTACAAGGAAGCAAAGGGTTTCTACCTATATCTTTGCCAGAACTCCATGTTCCATTATTAAAGAAGAATAGGTGAACACAAACATATCCTCATCCAAAAAGTCTAGAAGAGAGAGAAGTGGGAGGAGACCTAGAAAGAAGGGATTAAGACAAAAAACAAGATTAATTGAGGAGAAATCCTTAAATCAGTACAAATGGTGTATGTGGTTCTAATTCACTGAAAAAATATTTGCCAAAATTGACTCAGAGAAACAGAAAGCTTAATAGAAAAGCCTGGATAAAGGGATTAAAGAATTCCAATTTTTTAAAAGTGCCAGGTCCAGATAGTCTTCCAACTGACTCCTGCAAATTCAGTGGGGAAAAAAGCACTAAACATTTCAGTTGAGATTGATCTAAAACATTTCTTATAAAAGTTCTTTGCTTTCTATACTTTTAAAGGTACCTTTGGTTCCACTTTGACAATAATGCAGTGAAACTTCTCTAAAATGAATTATGTGGGGAGAATATAATGAGATCTATAATTTACTTTCTAACTGACCAAAAACTGAGTTCAAGCAATCAGAACAGAATTTTCACAGACCCCCTTGCTCATACCCACCCATCTGACTTCGTGTGGCCCCACACTCTTTCTGCCTGCTCTGTACCCAGGCTCCTCTCCTGTCACAGCAAAGGGCATCACCCCACTTGCACCTGAGGTCACAATCCTTTCTGCCCCTCAAGGACACTGTGTTAAGGATTCTTTTTCTTCTCTCCTAGATCAACAATTTTTCTGATTTTACTGGATCATTTTCATCAGCATAAAACCCTGTCCTTTTATATGCATTATAAACTTATGAGGGGGGAAGACCCAAAAAGTAGAATTTATTTATAAAAATTATGTATTTATTCTTACATGTTTAAACTTCAGTCACCTTCAAAGTACTCTTCATTTGATGCAATACACCTATGGAGACCTTCCTTTTTCCCACTGCTCAAAACAGTTTTGAACTCGTCAATTTTGATGCCTTTTAGTGCTTCTGCTGTTTTTTCTTTCACCTCTTCCACATCAGCAAAACATTTCCCTGGGGGGACATTTTTCTTCTGGGGGAAACAAAAATAAGCCGCTCAGGGAGAGATCAGGTAAATAGGGAGGGTGAGGCATGGGGGTTATGCAGGTTTTGGTCAAAAACTGCTGAACATTCAGTGCAAGTGTGGGCAGGTGTGCTCATAAATCACCCACCATGAAATGGGCAAACACGTTGAGTCTTCAGAAAAAATTCACTGAAGCTAAGTGCACCGTCTCACAACATTGCCAACTGGTGCACCGATACCAATAGGTTCCTAAAACCCTCACGTAGTAGGGAAGCCTATACTACAAAGCTTCCAGGGACCTGCCCTTTAGAAGATAATTCCAGGGGTTTTGGGGTGTCCCCCCTCATACATATATGTTTATACACACAAACATATCTTGATTTTTCTCATCCACCACAATTTTTCTCCTTCTCTTTACAGCCTAACTGTCTAAGCAGTGTTCTCTACTTTCTCTCTTCCCATTCTCCCTTGAAGAATTAGGTTCCAACACTTCACTGAAATTACTCCAGTGAAGTCACCAGTGGCCTGCATTTCTAAAGCCAAGTCAATTCTCAGCTCTCATTGCATTTAATGGGTTAGACACATACAACACAGTTGATCGTTGTCTCCCCTTTGAAATGACTTTTTACTTGGCTTTTAGAATACAACACAGCCTGCTTTTCTCCTGCTTTTCTTTATCTCTGATTACTTCTCAGTGTTTGGGGGTTTTTGTTGTTTTTTTTTTTTTGTAGTTCTTCCTCACATGTACCACCTGCAAATGTTGGCATGCCTTGGACTTATTCCAGGATTTCTTCTTGTCTACAATTACTCACAATTGTGATCAAAATGGTCTCCTTAAATATAACATGTACAGAGCGATGGCTCCCAAATTTGTATGTCTCATCCAGACATCCTTCCTGAACTCCAGATGATCTCCAGCTACCAACTTGACATTTCTATTTGTATGTCTGTAAGTTATTTCAAACTTAAGTTTAGCAAAATTGAACTCCTGGTATTTGTCACCCACCTCAAACCTGATTCTCCTACAGTTTTCTTTATCTCAGTTAACGGCAGCTCCATCTTCCCAATTGCTCAGGGCAAAAGCTTGGTGTCATTCTTGCTTCTCCTATTCTTAGAAACCATATCTGAGCTGTCAGAAAATCCCATCAGTTTCAGCTTCAAAATATATCAAGATCCAACTACATCTTCACCTTCACTGCCACCATCTTAGTCCAAACCATCATCACCCTTTGGGGCTAAAAACAGCTTACTACTGGACTTTCTGCTTCTGCTCTTGTCTTTCTTTAGTCCATTCTCAACACAGCACTGTAAAGATCCCATTAAAATGTTAAGTCATATCACTTCACTTCTCCACTCAAAACCCACCAATGGTGTTCCATCTCATGTAGAGAAGGAACAAAGTCCTTACAAAATCCTCTTTCCCCAGCTCCCATTCCCTATAAGTTCTCTCTGACCTCATCTTCAACTGTCCTGCCCTGCACTCCTATAGCTGCTCCTCAAACATACCAGACACATTCCAACTTCAAGGACACTGGACTTGTTGCTCCCTATATTGGAAACACCCTTTACCCAGATATCCTCCTGGTCAAAAAAGTTATTAAAGCCCTGGCCAGGTGGCTGAGTTGGTTGGGGTGTCATCCTGTGCACCAAGGGGTTTCTGGTTCTATTACAGATCGGGGCACATACCTAGGTTGAGGGTTTAATACCCAGTCAGAGAGGCAGCCAATAGATACTTCTCTCTCTCTCTCTCTCTCTCTCTCTGAAACCAATGGATGTATCCTTGGGTGAGGATATTTTTAAAGTGATTAAAGATGAAAAACAAATTCTGCTTCTTCAGCTCTTTACTCAAATACCACCTTCTCGGGAAAGCCTTTTATAACCTTCCTAATCTAAAATTTCACCCAACTACCAGAAATCCTGACACATATTATCTCCTAATTCTGCTTTATTTCTCCTCCTTTGCACTTAGTACTATCTAATATCCCAACATTACCTACTTATAATTTTATTCTGTCTCCCTCAGTAGAATGTAAGTTGCATAGATTTTTGTCTGTGTTGTTCATTACTATAACCCCCAGCACTTAGAGTATTATTAACTGAATAAATGATTGAATGGGACACGTGTTGTTTTGTTAACATCTTTGTTCATTTGTTTTAATTAATAAGGAAATCCTTTAATTAGTACATCAAGTTTTGTGTGCATGTGGCTTTTAAAACATTTTAAATACATTAAATGCTGATCTTGTTTACACTGTGAACTGTCTCAAAAGCATTTTTTAGACAATATACAAAATGCAAATTTTATCTCTGCTCCTATACAAATCAACACATATTCTTAATTTGTGCCATAATTGGGAATTTTTTAAAGTAACAAGTTACCCCACTGTAAATTAATGGGCTTCATTCTTTTGAACAAAGTGGTATCTTAGGAGGTGTATTGATTTTTTTAAAAAAATGCATGCCTGAACTTCTTTGTTCCTCACTCACCATGTTCAAGGTGCAGTGCTAAACTTGGTTATCACTCACAGAGTGAGATTCAAGCCCTTATCATACCGTGACAAAGCTATTGTAATATTCTTCTAAGTGGTCACCTGGTCTCTTCCTAAATGTACGTTTTACTCTCAGATCAGTATTACTAAAGCAGACCTCTGGTTATATTATTTTGTGCTCAAAAATCTTCCCCGCTCCAATCAGCATGTTGTGCTTACAGCCTACTTGCTTTTCCTTATAACATTCCTGAATCTGAAAGGTTTATTTAGAATTCATATCTAGTCTGGAACAGCAGTGTGATCACCACAGGATGCAGTGTTATTATTGGTCCCTGAAACCCAAGCTCTAAATTTCTATTTTAAAAAATGAATATTTTTCCTTTTTTTATACCCACATTGCTTTATGGGCTTACACAGAGTTCATATTCACCCAAATACTCCAGATCTTATTTATGCAAACTTCCATCAAGCTGAGTTTCACATGTTCTTAGTATGGTTTGTGAACTAAATGCAATTCTGTGCATTTGGCCCTCTTAAAATTACTACTTTTTCTTTTTGAAACTGTGTATCTCTTGCTTATGCCATCTTCTCTCCACTTCTACTGCTATTATAGTAGCCCTTTTCACCTTAAGCTCCTGCAAAACAAGCAAAGAGAAGGGAAGAGAGGAAGCAAGAGAGAGGAAGCAGTGTTATACCTCACGTCTGAAATGATGCCCAGCCCCCTCTTCTTTGAAACCAATTCCTGTATAGCTAGGAAAAAATTAATTCTAAAATCAAATCTGATGATCGTGACCTTCCCAAGAGAAAACTTTCCTCAGTGACACTCCATTACCTTTACAGTGACCTCAATGCTTTTGTAGTTCATTCCCCATCTCCAGGCTTACTCCTCAGTGTTCATCCTCACACAGCTTGCCCTCCCTGTCCTAGCCTTTTGCACACACCTCTCCCCGGCCTGAGGGTGTCAGTCCCCAGGTTTTCTTTCTGGCCAGCTGGAGTTTCTTCTTCAGGACTCAGTTCTGGCACTTCTTCCTCTAGGAAGCCTTCCTTGTCACCCCAAGAGTAAAATGTGCAGGTGCCCTGCTCTCAGTCCCAGTGTTATGAAACTCATACACTGGTTTAGAATTACCTGCGCACTCTGCTTTCTCCCCATTCCTGCACTTTGATCTGTTTGTGGATGAGTGTGTCTTTCATCTCTGTCACTCCAGTGCTGAGAGCCATGCCTGGTGTTGGTGTCAGTTTATCTTGCCAATAAAATTATTCCTGACCTTTTTTCTTGTTCATCCAAAAAGAGACACAAGTAAGAACAAAATGAACATGGTAGAATTAGATTTATACAAAACTGGGATTTCAATCTTTCAATTAATGTAGTGAGCATTGAAACTTTGCCTCACATTGTCATTACAATACAAAGAGCGTGGAGTGAGAGTGTAAAAGCTATCAATGAGATCATTTTAATTTACCCTCACCATAATACAGATAGAAATAATCTGTTGTAAATGGGGACTCTCTGAGACCCAGCTCCTTCGTGCCAACTGCACAGTGAAACGAGCACAATGGTCCGGGGAAACTGAAGACATTTAGGTCCTGATTGATTTGCCTTCCTGGGACAAGTGAATGCCTCAAAGACAACTGAGTATTGTCCTTAGTCATGGTCATCTTGAACATTACCAATGAGAGGAGGAATCGTTGTACTGGGATGAGGGAGTTACATAATTTCTGAAAGATCTCTGATGACTTCTAGTGCCTTCTTTTCTGAGATAATTTAAGTATATATTTATTCATCGATAGTCTTTCAAGGGTCCATCCAGTTGAAAATCTGTGATCATTAAGTCCCAATATTCTCAAAACAATGAAGGGCTCCTCTTTCTACAACTTTAACTTGACTTTCCCAATCACTAAATTAATCAAATGAAATTAACCTATTTGCCACTTCTGTCCCTAGGCTATGTCAGCAAGTGCACAGGTGTGTTGTGTGCTTCTGAGCAAATCTAAAAGTAGTTGCTCATCAGAGACACAATTGTAGTCACACTTTCCTTATGGTACCTAGGTAATTATCAATTGATTAATCTGTATATTTTAATGATTTGGATCCCTACTTCTCTAAAGATGCAGCAGACTGTTTTAAAGTCTAAGATAACTGAGACTTCATTACTGTTGCAAAATCGAACTCATTTTAAGTGGTTGAACCCCACTGGGGAGTGCTAACATGAATAATTACCATTACACACAATCTATCAAAATGAGTAGTTTCATTGCCTTTAGTGATGGCAACATCTTCAAATGTGAATTACATTTATGTCTCTAATGAAGATTAGTGCATTCTTTAGACTCTGATTTTTCTCCCTTCTGTGATAGCATAACTTCTTGCTACTTATATTTGCATTTGTGAATCACTAGGTAATGTTTATGGCAGGCGATGGATGAATGTGTTTGCTGAGAGCCTAGGCTTATGTTATCTGATGCCTAAAAAAAAAAACCTATGAGACATTCCACATTTCAATTTAGCTCCTTCTCATTTTAAATGTGTTTTGAGTACCTTCCATGAGTTTATCATAATGTAGTACTTTGTGTTTCCAACTTGAATAATTATAGTAAAAGACAGGAAAGTGACCTGGGGACAGCCTTGATTGAAAAAACTTGCCCTGGCTGGTGTGGCTTAGTTGATTGAGTGCCAGCCTTCAAACCCAGGGGTTGCCAGTTTGATTCCCAGTCAGGCACATGCCTGGATTTCAGGCCAGGTCTCCCATGGGAGGGGGTGGTGTTCGGGAGGTAATCACACATTAATGTTTCTCTCCCTCTCTTTCTCCTTCCCTTCCCCTCTCTCTAAAAATAAATAAAATCTTTTTAAAAGAAGCATAACCTTTAAAAAAGAAAAAGAAAAAACTTGAAGTACACTAAAAACTGCTCCCATATTTGGAATGTTTGTGTTCTGTCAGAGGTGTGGTATGTGTGCTTTATGTGCGTGATTTCCAGCCCTTCTGGCGGAGGAAGTATTCCCTTCCCCATGTTGCTGATTATGAAACTGAAGGTTAGAGCTCAGTAAGTTGTCCATGGACAATGCTAGCAGGTTATTTATTGTTGATTGCCATTTTGACCCGTATTTGGGTATCTCATTGTTGTTTTAATTTGCATTTTTCTGATGATTAGTGACATTGAGCATCTTTTCATATGTCTATTGGCCATCTGTATGTTCTCTTTGGAGAAGTGTCTATTCAGGTCCTTTCCCCCAAATTTTTAAATTGGATGTTTTGGGGTTTTTTCTAATGTGGTATTGAGTTTTGTAAATTTTGGATATAAATCCTTTATCGGATATTTTGACGAATATGTTCTCCTATTCCATAGGTTATTTTTATTTTGTTGATGGTTTCCTTTGCTGTGCAAAAACCTTTTAGTTTTATGTAGTCCCATTTCTTTATGTTTTTTTTGTTTCCCTTGCCTGAAGCAATATATCACATAAAATATTACTACAAGCAATATCTAAGAATTTACTGCCTATGATTTCTTCTAGGATTTTTATGGTTTAGAGCTAACATTTAAGTCTTTCATCCATTTGAATTTATTCTTGTGTGTGGCATAAGAAGGTGGTTTAGTTTCACTTTTCTGCATGTATCTGTCCAGTTTTCCTGACACCATCTATTGAATAAACTATGTTTAGCCCATTGTATGTCCTTGCTTTCTCTGTCAAATGTTAGGTGATATAAAGGTGTGGGTCTATTTCTGGGCTCTCTATTCTATTCCATTGATCTATGTGTCTGTTTTTATGCCAGTACCATGGTGTTTTGATTACATGGCCTTAGATTATAGTTTGATGCTAGGTAACATGATTCCTCCAACTTTGTTCTTTTTTCTCAGATCACTGTCACTATGCAGGCCTTTTGTAGTTCCATATAAACTTTTGATATATTTCTCCCAGTTCTGTGAAATACATCATTGGAATCTTGATGGGAATTGCATTGAATCTATAGATTGCTTTGGGTAGCGAGCACATTTCAATGATGTTAATTCTTCCCATCCATAAACATGGTATATACTTCCACTTATTTGTATTTTTCTTCAATTTTTTTCTTCAATGTCTTATAATTTTCCAAGTACTGGTATTTTACATCCTTGGATAACTATATTCCTAGGTATTTTCTTTTTATTTTTTTATTCAGTTGTAAGTGGGATGTTTTCTCAGTTTCCCTTTCTGATAATTCATTACTGGTGTATAAAAATGCAACTGATTTTTATATATTAATTTTTTATCCTGCTACTTTGATAAATCCACTTATCAGTTTCAGTCAATTCTAGGTGGAATCTTTAGGATTCTCTCTGTACAGTAACATGACACCTGCACAGATAATGACAATTTTACTTCTTCCTTTCCAATTTGGATGCTTTTAATTTCTTCTTCTTGCCTGATTGCTGTGGCTAGGACTTCCACAACTCTGTTGGATAGGGGTGGTGAAAGTGGACATTCCTGCCTTTTCCTCTATCTGAAAGGAGATGCTTATAGATTTTGCCCATTGAGTATGATAGTGGATGTAAGTTTGTCATATATGGCCTTTATTGTGTGCAGGTATGTTTCCTCCTTTCCCACTTTGCTGAAAGTTTTTGTATCATAAATTGGTGCTACATTTCATCAAATGCTATTTTTGCATCTATTGATGTGATCATATGATTTTTATCCTTCATTTTATGTGGTATGTCATGTTAATTGATTTGCAGATATTGTACCAAACTTGCACCCCAGGAATAAATTCCACTTGATCATGGTGTACAATCTTTTTAATGTATTGCCAGATTTGGTTTGCTAAAATTTTTTTGAGGATTTTTGCTCTATGTTCATCAGAGATACTAGCTTAAAATTTTCTTTCTTTGCAGTGTCTTCATCTGCTTTTAGTATTAGGATCATTCTGGCCTGGTAAAATGAGCTTGGGAGTCTTCCCTCCTCTTGAATTCTTTGGAGTGGACCTGACTGGCTTCTGGCCCTTGAGTCACACTTAGCACAGTGGTCTCTACCCCATGATCGTCAATACACTTACTAAAAGGGCTTAAAAAAATAACCACTAATTCACCTGGAATTTCCAGATGCAGACACCAGCCCACAGTGTCCGTGTCATTATGGATGAAATGAGACATTCACACAAACTATCGAGTCCAGTGGAGGAAAAGGGACAGCATGGCTTTTCTCTCAAGGGGAGCAAAAGCCTTGGCCCTTTCCATGACCGGCCTTTATTGGGTTTTTTGGCACATTATATGATGGTCCTCATTTACTATGCACAGGTTCGCTTTAGGTGGTTATCTTTTACAGAAAACAAAGGAGCCAATGCCACTAATCACATCACAGAAAAGGGATATTTGCAAATGAAAAGGCACAAGTGGTTACACTCATCCTTGGAAGGTTTTGCATGGATTTTAGGAAGTTACTTTGCAGCAAATGTCCTCAATTCAGGGTGAGGGAGTTTTTTAGAAAGAACAAGATTCAAGTCTCAAAGACTCCTAGGCACATTGCAGGCCTGATTCCCCGTGGGAGAACCTATCCATGGGTGTGGGTCCTATGCATCTCCGAGTGGGAGCTGGGCCCACACCGCACAGAACAGTCTCCTACAATTTCCCTTTAAAATAATCAAAATGCTATTTCGGATAAAAACAAACAAAAATATCTGAGCGGACACATAAAGGCACCTATTGTAAGATTCCATTTATAGGAATAGGTAAAGGAACAGAGACAGTATTCAAACACAGGTGTGTCTGATGTCAAAGTGTGGGCTTATATTCTGACACTAGCTCATAATTAAGAGCAGAGCACAGAGGTGCCACACAAACTTGCATGTTACCTATTATTGTCTTATCTTCCCAGACTCAAGAAAGACACAGACTCTGGCCAAGCATTTTCCTGTACCACCCATATCAAAATATACATGTCCTGACAGTGGTTCACAGGGTTAGGAATCAGTGTAACATTCAGTTGGTAATTTTCCTTCCTTTGATTTCTGGCAGAAGCTCTTTCTAGTGCCAGAGCCAATTGTTTTTCTCTAATGACTTAGGGGGAGGGTAGCCTGAGGCTCCATGGAGAACTGCAAACCTATTTATCATCTTTTCCTCTGTTCCATGGATGGTAGCCTACATACAGCTTTAACTGGCCTCATGGGGACAGATGTGTTGATTGTTTCCACTCTACCAAGAAAAAACACTGATAACAAGATTTGGCCATTATCTAGACTCATGAATGCAATTTTTAAGCAATTATAAAAGTATATGCATACTTACCAAAACTTATTCCTCACACCAAAAAATACTTATTGAGCTGATTGAGTTGCAATCAGATGTAGTGAGCAGTAGACATAAGACATGTTAAAGGTGCTGAGAAACACCTTAGCTTGGGAAATGTATAATTAACAGTTTCCAACAGAAAACAACACCACCCTTAACTAGGAATAAAGAAAGTTGGAATAAGACCAAGAGCCAAGCATTTAACCTGAGTGTTTAGAGCCTGAGGGTGAGATCTCATTGGTTCCATGAGCTAGGACTCCTTTCCTAGAAAGAGTCCAGCTTATTAATTCCTGAAGAAAAAAAACCCCGATAGGCAATGCCTTTTAAAAAACATTAGAGTTTTTTTTTTTCCTGACAGAAAAGGAAAAATCAACACAGCTTCCTGTCTCTGGCTTCACCTCTTTTTCTTACTTTTTGCGCTTGCTCCTCTTTGCCAGGTTTCTAGCCAACACCACTTTCAGAGGCCTCAGTGGTTCCATCAAAGTAAAAGGTTCCTCTATCATCAGTTCGGACAACAACTTTTTCATCTGGAATCTGCAACATGACCCCATGGGAAAGCCAATGTGGACCCGCTTGGGCAGCTGGCAGGAGGGAAAGGTTGTCATGGACTATGGAATATGGCCAGAGCAAGCCCAGAGGCACAAAACCCACTTCCAACACCCAAGTAAGCTACACTTGAGAGTAGTTACCCTGATCGAGCATCCATTTGTCTTCACAAGGGAGGTAGATGATGAAGGCTTGTGCCCTGCTGGCCAACTCTGCCTAGACCCCATGACTAATGACTCTTCCATATTGGATGACCTTTTTAGTAGCCTCCATAGCAGTAATGATACAGTGCCCATCAAACTCAAGAAGTGCTGCTATGGCTATTGCATTGATCTGTTGGAAAAGTTAGCAGAAGACATGAACTTTGACTTTGACCTCTATATTGTTGGGGATGGAAAATATGGGGCCTGGAAAAATGGGCACTGGACTGGACTGGTGGGTGATCTCCTGAGTGGGTCAGCCCACATGGCAGTCACTTCCTTCAGCATCAACACTGCACGAAGCCAGGTGATAGATTTCACCAGTCCTTTTTTCTCCACCAGCTTGGGCATCTTAGTGAAGACCCGAGACACAGCAGCTCCCATTGGAGCCTTCATGTGGCCACTCCACTGGACATTGTGGCTAGGGATTTTTGTGGCTTTGCACATCACTGCCATATTCCTCACTCTGTATGAATGGAAGAGCCCCTTTGGTATGACTCCCAAAGGGCGGAATAGGAGTAAAGTCTTCTCCTTCTCTTCAGCGTTGAATGTGTGTTATGCCCTCTTGTTTGGTAGAACAGCAGCAATCAAACCGCCAAAATGCTGGACTGGAAGGTTTCTAATGAACCTTTGGGCCATATTCTGTATGTTTTGCCTTTCTACATACACGGCAAACTTGGCAGCTGTCATGGTGGGTGAGAAGATCTATGAAGAGCTTTCTGGAATACATGACCCAAAGGTAATACTTGTTTTTTACTCTAGCTCTCTTTGTTGTTCATTATAACTCCATATATTGTGTGTTATGCTATAGTATGTCTATGTTCTTTCATCTAACACAAAATATCCTCTCAGCCATCTATAGGGAGTAGTCCCAAAATCTGTTGTCTTGTTGAATTAAACATTTTATTGCCATATTAAATGAAACAAAAAAAAGTGAGGGGTTTCAGGGGGTGTTTGTTCCAAAGAAAGTCTTTCTGGTAGAAACATCTATTAGCGCAATTTTTCCTTGTGTTATTTGACTGGCAGAATGGCTATCAGGGTATCGTCTTACAAAGTATATTCACCCAAAGCAGATTTCATTACAAATTAATTCTCTTGGGAAACAAATAGTGAGATCCATATTTTAAATAGTAAAGGATCTTTTTTCCACCATTAAAAAAGTAGTTAAATGGAAAGAACTAATATTTTATCATAAGCTCCCAAAGTCAGACAGCAGAGAACTCAATGGGTGTAGAAGAAGAGGTGCTGAACTGACTGAGGGGGCAGAATTAGCTGAGAACAGAGTGTCCTTGTAGAGTGAGGAAAGCTGCATAGATGGCCACCTTGGGTTTGGGGGAGGTTACAAACAGTTACATTCCAATTGTCCAAGGACATTTAAGAAAAACATATCTAATCCAGGCTGCCTTTCATATCTTAGATATTTGACCCTACAGATAGAAGGAGGGAAGAGAGTGGAGTTTCAGGTAAACAGGTAAAGCAGTAGTGAGTTTCACAAATCAGAACCAAAGATTGCCAAAATTAAGTCATGATGGTATGCATGAGAAACATGAAGCAATGATTTTAGGGGTTTAGAAAGAGAACCATGAAGATAAATCTTACACAGCAGTTAAACAATTTTTTAAGCAAAAGGAACAATCATTCCATTCTCCACTGCATCAAAATAGAAAGATGAAATTATAAATCTAACCTAGCCCACAAGACGAGAGGAGTAGAATTGGACAAAGCCAACTTTCTGTTATAGCTCTCAAGTTCTGAAAGAAGTGACGTAAGCCTAAATCTAAACCATTTTTAATCTGGGATAACAAATGAATTGCCCCTAAGGTTCCCCAAAGTATATATGTATCTTCCCTGGTGATGTTTCTATGTTAAAGTCTCTCACTTATAGGTTTTCCTTTTTTTATACAAAGATACCCAAATTATTTGACTAAGCAATACTTGACTTATAAAGTGAGATTTGTGATTTGGATTTATACACAGTTCATAAGTGACTTCAGTCCTTTCTCCATAAGTATCTGTAATCACAATTATCAGATAGCTTGCAATGAATATAATAGCTCCATTTCTCTTCTTGATCATAATTGTTTAGCATGATGGCTATACATTTAACACAATTAATAAAACTGTTAAGAGTTAAAAATGTGAATATTTCATCTCCATTTCAAAGCTGAGATTCACTTGCTTTGACCAACTACTTTGAATCAGGAATAAAATTTAAAGCAAAAGACTGTGCAGGACAAGCCAGTTTATGATTCACTACATGTCGCAGTAGCCAAAGCAGACTGGAATCCTTTTTTTTTTTTTTTTTCTGATGGGTCAGAGGGAAGAAATAAGCTTGTTGCTGGCTGCTCTTACAGATAACCCCAAGAGAAAGGGACTGGCCTGCTGTGCAAATGATATTCAGGACAATGGTTCTCTCCTCACTCAACCACTTTTGCCAGAATAATTTATTTTACACTAAAAGTAATACATGTAGCTACTCATGGTCTCCCACTGACTCTTCTGGGAAGCAAGCTCCATGCTTCAAAGCAGGTGGGCTCTTAAAGCATGAGACATGAGGGAAAGAACTTATGAGTGATATATTTAATAGAGATTGTATGGATATTTCTCTGGCATAAAACTAGCACTATTCATTACAGGTCATGTAGAAAATAGAACGAAGTAGACAGGTGGAAACAAGCACCCATTGGCTCATCATTCAAGGTCATTTCCCTTTAACATTATAAGATGATTGACAGGTGATAGAAACTGCAGTATTATTTTTATCCAACAATAATCCAATCCAGGTGGTCTTCACCTGGGCCTCTGATCTATGCTGTAGACCTGGGCATTCTTCGAACCTTCTAGCTATTGACATCCATTCTGCTGAGATATAAGAAAAAAATTTTTAAATCTCTCCATAAATTATAAAGTACATTAAAAAAGAAAACCTTACCTTCCCCTTGGAGTTCAATTGTCCCAGTTGAAAGGATACATGCGCATCTCAAATGAGCTATTTGCTGATTTTAATGGACTTTCTAGTTCTTCTTTTCCAGCTTCTCACATAAAATGCTCCCTTTACCCCTGTTCTCTAAAATAGTTTTTAAAATGTCAGCTCCTTAGAGAAAATAGGAAGCTAGTGTCATTTTTGTACAGGCAAATTATGGTGCAGCTTTAGAAAAACAGTCCTGGTGAACATTAAAGTAAATATTAGAAATTAAATAGACCTACTGTGAAGGCAAGAGCAAAGTTTAACCAGAAATATTAAAGTAAAGGACATTCACATAACCCTAGCAGGATGTAAGCATTTCCCCAAATAATAAAGACCTCCTTTATTGGTCTTCACATAACAGCATGTGGCTGCCTCATATAACATATGAATTCATATAATAACAGCTGGCCTTGACAGAGAGAGGAATGCTAGAACTCTGAGGCAGACAGATCCTGAAAATGGAGTTTGAGGTGAGGGAAAGAAAACTGAACTACACTAAACCATTCATTCATTCTCAGCAACTTCTGTTCCAGGCACCGTGCTAGGTGGCAGGCTATTAAGTGGTGAACAAAACAGACACTATCCTTGCAACATGGAGTTTGGTGGGAAAGAGAGACATTTATCAAGGGAGCACATAAATTAGCTAATGAATTAAATCACGGTAACTTTACTATCAAGGAAGATTACACAGAATCAGAGAGCCTCACAGGGAACTTGATCTGCCTGGAGAATCAGAGAATCGGGCTCACCCAGACCCCTTCCCTGAGGAAAGTAAATGGAGCTGAGATCTGAAGGCTGTGAATGAGCTAATGGGCGTTGGGGGCATTAGGAGAGCATAGCCTCAGGGTGACGGGGCAGTGTGACTGTGCAGAAGCCCTGAGACAGGAGGAAGAGGGGTGTAATTGTGAGCACCCCATCATGAGCTAAGAGGTGAGAAAGAGAACCAGAATAAGACAAGTTAAAAAGTAATGGATTTTGATCACCAGACACTCTAGGGAAAAATTTCTCAAAACAAGAAAAATCCAAGAAATGCCATAGTTTGAGGAGAGCTGCACCTCCCACGGGCCCCATGTACTTCCAGATTGAAAACATATGAGAGAAACATTTCATTCACTCTTGCAACAAAAATTCATATTCAGAAAGGTGTCCTCTGTAGGAATTGCATTAAAAATGATGTTCAATGTAGAAACATAAAGTTCATATAAAAAATTGAATGCGCTGATTGCTTGCACATATCTTGTCAACATACTAAACACCATGGAGTTGTACACTTTAAATGGGTGAGTTGTATGGTATGAGAGTTATATCTCAATAAAGCTGTTTTAATAATAAGCAAACAAACTACCATGTTACCACATTGGAAGACCCAATATTGAAATGTGTCAAATTTTCCTTAGTTTATAGACCTAAAGCAAGTCCAATGAAAATCCCAAGGGATGTTTTTGTTTTCCTTAATCTCCTAAAAATAATATATTAAAGTTAATATTAAAAATAGAAGCTTCAAGAGATTTGATATTGAAAACTTAATAGTGGTAGAAATAACAGAAAAGCTAGGTAATACTCACTGACCACTCCCAAGTGACAGACACTGTTGTAAATGATGTTAATATAGTATATCCCCCCATTAAGTGGTCATGGAAATTAAAATAGTCCAAGTGAAGCAACTTATATTAAAAAAAACAAAAATAGTTAAAACTCTTGTCAGATTTTAATACTGATATTAATTCTATTTATCTTGAACAATTGGCTCTCCTTCATTCTCTTTCTTGTTGTCAGTGTGAACTTGATAAGTGGCAAGATTCTTTCTTAGCTAACACTTGGAGATTTTAGAGGCAAGTTTCTTGCCTACTAATAGCACATTTATTGTCCCTGCAGTACGCAGTTTAAGCATCATTCCTGGCTTCACGTTGTTTCTTTTTCTACTTCTTCCTATTTTAAGTTATGCTATCTTGCATTCTGTAACCTGCCGTAAATCCTTTCAGGAAGAGAACAAGATGTACATTAAATATGTTAACATCGAGTAGTAAATAAAAGTATCCAACAGCAATTCAGAGAAAGAAAGAAAAATTGACCAAGAAATTAAAACATGTTAAATCCTACTTGTAATCAAAGACATTCTAACTGAAACAGTAATGAAATGATATTTTTACCTATCGAATTAGGACTCTTTAACTGATAGTTCTCCACCTTGATGGACACACACTAGACTGGCACCAGCATACACTGGTATTAGGAGGGTAAGTAGGTACCATATCTTCATAAATCAATGTGGCCATTTGTATCCAGAGCCTTAAAAGGGTTCATGCCCTGTCACCCTTGACTTCCACTTCTAGGAATCTGTCCAAAGGAAATAATATATGAACAACAATTTATTGCGAAGATCCACTACTGTCTTACTCAAAATAGCAAAAACTTGAAAACCAGGTAAATATCCAACAGTCACACAACTAATATATTATAACATTCGTATGTGCTATTAAAAATGTAGCTAGTACAGACAATTTTGAAGAGTTTGAAATATCAAAAAATCTAAACATCACATTAAGTACGAAGTTAGGATACAAAAGCATATACTACATTTCCAGTTTCAGAATACCCATATGTACACGCTATAAAGAGAAGTGACCAGAAGGAAATAATCACCCAATGTTAACCGCATTCATATCCAAGCACTGTATTACAGGAAATATGTATTTTATTATTTTTACACCATATTTTCTGTAATGCCCACGAATTATTTACGTAATGACAAAGTACATCATGAGCCAAGTAAGAATGAGAATAGCTGAGGCCTGAGACAACAATCACGACACAACAACGTTCACCCCACATGCTCTGCTGCAGTCTGCAGCCTTGCAAGTCCAGGAAGGGTGAGTTCCACAAGGAGCAGCACCCCCATCCTAATGCAATGTTTACATCTTAAAGAAGCTGTGCTTTCCACAGACACTTTCTATAGCAAATTTTTATTCTCGAATGGTTTATCCCTTTCAAAGGATGTAACATGATCTGAAATTGTCATAGCATCTCTTTGTTTACTTGGTAATTGTCCCTTTGTGTTTTGCTCATCACTGGATCAACACAGTATTGGGTGAACAGTAAATATTCTTAAATGTTGTTCAATTAATAAATTGATGAAAAATGGCAGCATCATTGGCATAAGGGTACAACCTTCTGCAGGGATTACTTTGAAAGCTTTTGATAAGACCTTTTATAACCATTCTCATACTAGATGCTGTGGAATAAATAGAAGGAAAGCTCCAATATGGGGTGCTATACTATCGTACAGAGAGCAAAGTCCCAGTGTTGGACAGATCTACATTTAATGTATGCCTCAATCAGAGGTTGGTTGTGTGAAGTTTAGCAAGCTACTTGCCATGGCCTCTGTGTCCTTATTGGAGAGGATTCCAGGAGATAATGAGTGTGAAATATCTAACGGAAGTTCTGAGTCCATTCACCACTCAATTATAAACTTCATGAGAATGGAGACCAGATCTATCTTATGCACCTGTATCCCTAGAAACTGAGCATATGGCAACCACTCACTTAGGTAAGTGTTGGGTAAATAATGGACTTGGTCATGAGGCCAACCAGATGTGTCCCTGTGGGACAGAGGCAGAAGGCAGAAGCACCTCTCACTTGAAACTGGAGAGTGCACCCAAGTGGGTTCCAAATTATATCTGAGAGTGACCAGGAGTGTTTGAGCCTTGAGACTGACATAATCAGATTATCAAAGCAAAGAAAACCTAAGACCATGATGCTCATCTCTGAGCCAAGGGTCAGAGGTGCAGGATCCTTGAGACAGATGATACTACCCTAGCCCACGTGGCTCTCAGTCCCCAGAGGTAGAGTGTGGAGTCAGGTCAGAAGCACTTAATGGTTCAGTAAGGACGCAACACATTGTACACAACACGTGTGAGGAGCTGAAAGTGTGTATTCTCCTTCTCTTCCTGAATGTTCTCCAAGGAACTTTAGGAAAACCATCAAGACTTAACTAATTCAGGTTGATAAATGGAAAACTGAACAAATGAGCATGTGATCTGTTTATTTCCTCATCTACATCCAAAACAATTTTGAGATGGTTCTTAACAGAATTTTTAAAATAACTACAGCTTTATTACCTTCAAATAGATACACTAATTCATACTAACTGCAGCAAAGTGTTTTCAATTAGACACCCTGCTGGGTTTGCTTTAATGAATGTCTAAGTTCGCTTTCTTCATTTGAATACAAACAGAGATTGTGCCAAAAATTTTCCCCACCCCTCTCTTAAAGGAGGGGAAAATAGGCTTGTAACTGTTTACATTATTAACCTGCTTAGCAAGCACTACCTTTACACATAGATACTTTCTATACCGATGAATATGTCATAGATATCTTTAAATATTCACATATATCTCACATATTCAAACCAATTATCCATAGGCATGCCTATGGACTGTATGTTCACATCCATTTTTATTATATTTTGGAAGTTAATGCAGGTTAACGGAGTCACTCACTTGTAATTTTGGAGAACTAAGCTACTCCAGGCCATTCTTGGGCATAATGTGGAAACCATCTGGCTACATCCTCCAACTGCAAGTGAGAGGTGCCCCCACCCTCTGCCTCTATCTTTCTGGACTCGTCTTGGCCACCTCTGCATGGCCTCACATCCATTCAAACCATACAAAACCATTCTCACACTAGATGCTATGGAACAAATACAAAGAAGCCCCAGTAGGGGGCAATGTACTGTAATACAAAGGACAAAGTACTGGCATTGGAGAGATAGAAATTTGATGTAATTTAGGTTTGATGGTTTGCCCATGAAGAATCTCATTTTCATGCTCAGTAAATACCTATGTGTGTCTGAAGAAATTGCAGACAACCCCCAAAGAGGCTCTTTTTTATGTCTAAAATACATATTTTAGCTCCACATGCATTATGATTTAAGGTGAATGTAGGATTTTTATGATTGAGCCTCATCTTGACATTTTGATCCTTAATTAGATCAGGAGCTATCGTGATCTAACCACTGGTGAATCCATTGGCAAGTCTGAAAGCTGAGCTGTGTGTTCAGCTTTATTATTAACTCAGTCTGGGAAATTCGACAAGTTAGGGCTCAGTTTTCCCAACTGGTGCTGCATACAAGCCTGCTCTAGCCAATTACAGAGATATATATATGATGTTATTCATAATTTAAGTTCAGAAAGACATTTTGTCAGAACCATGAATACTTTTCAAACTCAAGAAACGCACTTGCCATGGCATTTTATCAGGAAGCTGCTGCCTAAAAAATACCACGGCAGAACATTTTAACAATGCCAACCCAACCGTGACTTATCAATGTTTTCGTAAATTATATTTGAGCTACATTTTTTCCCACACATGATTTGAAGACATAAAATTAATGGAGGTAAATCTATTGGCAAATAAGAATGTCAATGAATGTAGATATATAAATATGTGTATATCCTATAGTTTATGTTTAAAATGATCATCAATCAGTATCCTGAGGTTCTATATGAACTACGTAACTTCATAATAAGACCATAGATGTTGTTTCAATAACAGGAACTGAAAATATCAATGTTAATAAATAATAACAATAATAGCATGTATTGGCTAACTTCTATGTTTGAGGAACTATGCTAACTGCTTTATATGAATTTTTCTCATTTAAACTTT
The DNA here is from genome assembly GCA_004024845.1 of Tonatia bakeri. Taxonomy (NCBI): domain Eukaryota; kingdom Metazoa; phylum Chordata; class Mammalia; order Chiroptera; family Phyllostomidae; genus Tonatia; species Tonatia bakeri. The sequence continues at coordinate 206,317 of PVIA01000479.1, forward strand.
ACTGTACCCATACCCCTGAAAACACAGGGCTAAAAGAAATTATGTAACTTGTCCAAGGCCATATAGCTAATCAATGGTAAAGGTAGTTTTCATATCCAACAATATCTGACTGTATATTATTTTCTATTCAGTGTTTTATTTATACATGCAGCAAGAATGTCCTCCGCAGTCTGCTTTATTCTAGCCAGTCCTTGCCCCACCCTTGGACTTCGCCTGAGAAAGCTGCTCACACACAAAGATGATTCAAGGGCAGAGATGATGGCTGAGGCTGTGACATCTGAATCTGTGGACACACACAGTAGATGGCTGAGTAGGGGATGAAGAAGTGAGAGAGACACAGATTAACTGCCACCTACCTTCACCAGCATCACCTCTACTACCCTATCTGGGGAAGTGTTGCAGTAACAAAATATGCCCTCTGGGTATGTCAGAAACTAAGAAAAAGGAATAATTTATCTGCATATTGTCTCCATCCACCCTCACCGTGGCACACTGTCACAGTCTCAGGCGATGCCCTGCTCCCTTGCCCCCACTCCCTGTGAAAGGGCAGCTTCTCCTGGCTTACATTAGAAACCTCCGGATGAAGCTGTAGTGTCTGAGTATAAACTGGTACTAACTCATCTCCCCAGAGTTAAATCCCTCAAGCTGTTACTCCAGTCCACCTTCAGCACCACCCAACTCATGTACATTTTGTTGAAAGAGAACAGAAACAAAATCAGTCTCCACTAATCAAGATATTGTTTATCCTATGGAAATCTAGAAATAATCTCTAGCCCTTAAGTGGAGGTTGGTTAAAGTAGGATACATTTCTTCATTTGAATATAATGTTGCTATCAGAGGAAAAATGAACTAGATGTATATTATTGAAAAAGTAGAGTATACAAGATATGTATATTAAATAAAATAGCCTGTGAAAAAATTCCACTAACATTTTTGGTTTTCCTGAATTGGCAGTCATGTGAAGGGTAGCTCACCAATAGAATACAATGGTATCAGGGCCCCCCCAAATCTTTCTTTCTTTTTATAACAGGTCCTGAAACTCTCCCAATGGCCATTTCTTTGTGTTAAAAAATTTCCCTCCAGAAGGTCCCTATATGTATTCCACACGTTTGAAGATAAGACAAAGATTCCCTGGAAGAGGTGCAACTTCTCTTAGTTTCCTCTATGGGTTACTAATTTAGACTCGATGATTCTGCTCACAGAGAGGACAAGGTCAGGACCACTGGACAGTTTCATGAATTTTAGGGGCAAGTTACCAACTACCAAATTTGAGGAAGAAGAGACCAGAGAAGGAGACATCTTGCAGAGCTTTCTGTCAAGATTCAGACTCCTCTCACTCTCTGCTCCTCATAGCTGAGGCCACTTCATCCTCACATTCAGACACAGCCCTCTTCCTTACCTCTCCCTCAACCAGGCCAGGAACTAATCCTATTCCTATTCAGGGAGAATTTAAGATGCCCTGTCCAGATCCTTTCAGAAGTGTGGTCTAAGAACCTGCAGCTTTAGCATCTCCAGATACTTGTTAGAAATACAGAACCTCAGGCCAGACTCCAGTCCCACTGAACCAGAATCAGTGCTACAGGCCAGTTCCCACACGGCCTTGCATCAGATCACTTAGCCGCTGGCCCCTTTCTTTCATTTACCCTTGAATGAGTGGCATGTCCCAGGACTAAACGTTACCTCTGCTGCATAATTGGTGTCATGCCCTGTTAACAAGTTCAAGGTTCCAGTGGCTTATATACTGTGATTCTGCTTAGCTCTGGTCCTCTCCCAGCATCTTGGAGATGCTTTGACTCAGAGCAACTAGCCTGCCAGCTACAATTTTAACCCAACTAGCAGACAACTTGGATAATGGACCTATACAGTTTGGTTCATTGTCCCCCCAAAATTCTCCTCACCCCACTGTCAGTCTGATCTACATTACATCTGTGCCTTCTAGTCAAACCAGCAACACACCATGTTGCTTTTTAAGCCTTTTTACGCTTGTTTTTCTTCTCTGTGGAAATAGTAAACAGTTTATCAGCTTCTCCTTTGGATTGTTATTAACCCATTTCTCACCCTGCTCTTCACATCTTGTAAATGATTTAACAAATCATTGCATTCACCTCCTCTGGAGGAAAGGAAGGCGCTGCCCTCGCACTCCCGTAATGTTCCCATCACACGCTCTGGCACAGGTTCTTATCTACAACTCAGTGCTGAAAGAAGGAAAAGTATTACACAGGAGGAATACAAGCTCCGATCCTGACCCAGTTGTTCTTTTTCACTTTTTTACGTGCTTTTAGAAAATGACCATTTTGCCTCACCCATGTGACAAATGATGACACAAACCATTTTGTAAAGCATTCCGTTATTTCCCAAACACTTTCAATCCAACACCTCCATTTGTCCTCTACATCTGGGGGCAGAGAAAGCATTTAACAGGAGAGAGGGCTGAGGCCCAGAGAAGTTAAGTGAGTTTTTCAAAGTTCAGGCAGATACATAAACCCAAGCTTCCTAATTTCAGGTCCATCACAATTTCAATACAATGTGTTCCCTTATATTAAACTATATGAAAAACTTACTAAGCATACAAGGGTAAGAGTACTCATGGCTTCCAAAGTTCTGCTCAGCATTTCAGGAAGGTAATTTGAGAAAAATAATTACCAGAACAAACAAGAAGTTCATAATATGTTTATTTAATTACTGCTCAAGGTACCCCTAGTCCTTGTGACTTACCTTAGGTGTTTAGATGGTTTAACCTTTTAGGGAGCTGAATATTTTGCAGGTCAAATATAAAATCAAACAACCAATATACCGAGAGTCAAACTCAAGTCCCAAAATGTAGAATATATTTTGCTTTGTGTCATGTACCAAATGACTAAAAGGCAGCAAGGGCTTTCAGGGTTGTAATTTTAGCCTGAGGTTCTGGTAACTACATGAAATCCTTGAGTGGTTTATGAGACCATTGGGTGAAATTATAGCTCCCTGTAGGCAAAAGTTGTTGAAATGCTTTCAGCCATTGAGTACCATAACTAGCCTGTCCTTTATACCAATTATAGGGAAAACTATATTAAATGCATAGTCACTTTGACAAATGGCTTTAAGTATGTGAATTATTTTTTTAATGAGTGGCAGGCAGGAGATTCATTTATCCATCTATTCCATAAAAAGCTGTCAATCCCCATCTATCTACCATGAAGATAAGAACTGGGGTTACAACAGGCAAGTCAGACCCTTAGCCTGCCCTCAGAGAACTTTCATTTTAGTGGGAGAATCAGACATTAAAGAACCGTAACTCTGTGGTAAGTGTTATGATGATGAACAGAATGCTTTACCAATGTATCAGTAGGAACCTGACCGACTTGGCGGTAGGGGAAACAATCAGGAAAGGCCTCCTTGAAGAAGTAGTGATAGAGCTGGGCTCCTAATGATAAATCAGAATTATGAAAGATAAGAGGAGGTGAACGCTCATTCTTAACAAACAGATCATGAGAGTGAGAGGGAAAAAAGAGACCTTGAAAGGAGAACACAGAGATATACCCTCCCTCCAAATGACAGGGACAGTTGTATGAATATGCTAGAGAAAAAAACAGAACAGAATCAGAAAATATTATAACCTAAGCATTAACAAGAAATAAATATATACACAGGTGTATATATACACATATATAAACACAGATATGTACACATGCATGCATGTATATTTCATGTATATGTGGTATGTATTCTCGTGTATGTAGCATATATAGCGTATCATGTGTATCATGATATATTGTGTAAAATATATGCATATATGTGTATATAACATAGTATATAATATGTATATTTTATGTGTATATGTAGATGTATATATACACATGTGTTTGTACCAGGCCAGAATTTGAAATGAGAAAACACCAAGCTGTTTCCTATAAAACACCTCTCTCCAGTCACAAAAGAAAAAAATAATTTAAGATTCAAAGTCTCTGGAGACAATATTTAAAGAATACCTAATTAGGATGATGAAATCAGATAAGAACATAAAATATTGCATTAACTAAAACTATAGGAACAAGATTCTAAGAGAGACAAAGAAGTTATGTAATTACATTAAATGAAATATTCACCTAGTGAAGATATCAGTCATTTTGGAAGAGAACATAAAGGTTGCCATCAGATGGAAAAGCCCTGAAAAAGTCACTGATCATGAGAGGACCCCGTCCCGCAGAGTTCTCCCGGTCACAGATGAAATGAGTCACTCCAAACACAATCTGTCCAGCAGGAAAGGGGGTGGCAACTCCCTCTAGTGGAGAATGCCCCGAACTCTTCCCCGAATCGACTTTTATTGAGATCTGTATGTGCAGGGGTATACAGCATACATGCATAGCTCATCAATCAATGTCAACAAGCTATAGTGATAGAAAACAGATATTGTCTATAAATAACAATTGAAGGAACACAGAGATCTGCCTCAGGTCAGAGCCTGTTAGTCATGCTGTTGCCAGATGGTGATAAGGCATGGTTCATGAGCTCAGGAGTTCACTCCCTTCTGCTTTGAGCTTAAACATCTGGTTTATATTAACAGGGCTATACAAAGCAAAGCAGGCTTCAAAGAGTACAATGTATTCTTCAGGCCCGATTTCCCACGGGAACCCTTGGTACTAGCATTGGGTCATGCCTGCCTCCTGCATTCCCAGCGTTCGGGTCAAGACTCACAGGCCTCTTTCAAGGCCTTGCTTGCACAGGGCTACAGTCTCCAATACCACACAAAGTGGTCCCCAACATGATCACACAAGTCATCTTGCTGTTGCAACATATTTCAGTATCATTTCAAACAATTAAATTATATTATTATTTTCAGTGATAATAGAATTTTTGTTGTATCACACTTTGCAAAATACATATTTTCTCATCTTAGTGACTAGGTACACTGCCAGTACTGTTTTAGCATAGTGAAATATAAATAAATGATCCAAAACCATACACATAAAATAAACAATAGACACAAGATTATATTTCAGAATGTCAACCACAGCAATAATAGGTGGAAGGAAAAAACCAATTAGAGGCACAGACCAATAGAACAAAACACATATTTATTTATTTATTTTTATTTAAATATAGTTTATTGATTATGCTATTACAGTTGTCCCATTTTCACCCCTTCACTCCCCTCCACCCTGTACACCGTCTCCCACACACATTCTCCGCCTTTAGTTTATGTCCATGTGTCATAGTTATAAGTTCTTTAGCTTCTACATTTCCCATACTATTCTTACCCTCCCCCTGTCTATTTTCTACCTACCATCTATGCTGCTTATTCTCTGTACCTTTTCCCCCTCTCTCCTCCTCCTACCCACCTGTTGCTAACCCTCCAAGTAATTCCATTTCTGTGGTTCTGTTCCTTTTCTAGTTGTTTGCTTAGCTTGTTTTTGTTTTTGTTTTTGTTTTTGTTTTAGGTGTGTTGTTAATAATTGTGAGTGTGCTATCATTTTACTATACATGTTTTTTATCTTCTTTTTCTTAGATAAGTCCCTTTAACATTTCATATGATAAGGGCTTGGTGATGATGAACTCCTTTAACTTGACCTTATCTGAGAACCACTTGATCTGCCCTTCCATTCTAAATGAACGCTTTGCTAGGTAGAGCAATCTTGGATGTAGGTCCTTGCCTTTCATGACTTGGAATACTTCTTTCCAGCCCCTTCTTGCCTGGAAGGTCTCTTTTGAGAAATCAGCTGACAGTCTGATGGGAACTCCTTTGTATGTAAACAGTCTCCTTATCTCTTGCAGCTTCTAGGATTCTCTCCTTCATTTTTACCTTGGGTAATGTAATTATGATGTGCCTTGGTGTGTTCCTCCTTGGATCCAACTTCTTTGGGACTCTCTGAGCTTCCTGGGCTTCCTGGAAGTCTATTTCCTTTGCCAGATTGGGGAAGTTCTCCTTTATTATTTGTTCAAATAACTTTTCCATTTGTTGCTCTTCCTCTTCTCCTTCTGGCACCCCCTATAATTTGGATGTTGGAATGTTTAAAGATGTCCTGGAGGTTCCTAAGCCTCTCCTCAGTTTTTTGAGTTCTTATTTCTTTATTCTTTTCTGTTTGGTGGTTTCTTTCTTCCTTTTGGTCCACTCCATTGATTTGAGTCCCAGTTTTCTTCCCATAACTATTGATTTCCTATACATTTTCCTTTATTTCACTTAGTGTAGCCTTCATTTTTTCATCTAATTTGTGACCAAATTCAACCAATTCTGTGAGCATCCTGATCACCAGTGCTTTGAACTGTGCATCTGGTAGGTTCGCTATATCTTCCTCACTTAGTTATATTTTTTCTGGAGCTTTGATCTGTTCTTTCATTTGGGCCATTTTTTTTTTGTCTTGATGCACCTGTTACATAGTGAGTGGTGGGTCCTTAGGTGTTCACCAGGGCTGGGCAACCCAGTCACTGGGTTGTGACACAGTAGGTGGATGAGGGGTCAAAGAGAGAACAATGGTGCTTGCTCCTCTTTCTGCCGGATTTCAGTCACTTCCCCCAAGCAAACTGGGCCTTTCTGGTGCTGATTCCTGGGTGGGTGGGTGGGTTTGTGTATATTCTAGGACCCTGTGGGTCTCTCCAAAGAACTCTCCTGTAAGGCTGGGTGTCTCTCCCAGCATCTCAACCTCCACACATGTTTTCAATCAGTGGCCCAAGGCTCTGTTTCCCAGTGTTGGGACCCTGGGTTGCAAGGTCTATCTCGCTCCCCAGTTTCGCCTGGTTTATCTGCGCATGAATGTGGGACCACCTGGTCCACCAGCCGCCTTGCGTGCTGCACCCAATTCCACAATCGCCACCTCACTGGGTCCACCAGCCTCCGCTTTGCCATAACCCCTCTTTGCCTGGCCACCTGACTCCACCTCTCCTACCTGTCTGGATGAATATTTCTTCTTTAACTCCTTGGTTGTCGGATTCCATACAGTTCAATTTTCTGTCAGTGCTGGTTGTTTTTTTTGTTTCTAAATTTTTGTTGTTTTTATTTTGGTTGTGTGAGGAGGCACAGTGTGTCTACCTATGCCTCCATCTTGGCCGGAAGTCCGTCAGCAGCCTACCCAGCTGGGAGATGAGGATGGCAGGGGGCGCCGATCCTCAGGGCGTCAGCACCCTCTGTCCAAAACACTTACTTAAATACATGCCCCATATTCTAAATAAAGATCCTTAGATATAGGTAGAATTAATTTTAGGGGTTTTTTATTTATTTTTTTTATTTTGATTAATTTTAGTTTTATGATATTTATTAGTAATTCTCTTCCCCAAAAGTAGGTTTCACTAAAAAAAGACACTTTTTGAAAAAATCTCAATAATGTGCCATTTATAAAAGACACACTTAAAACAGATCTAAGCCCAAAAATTAAAAGCTTGAATAATATAGTTCCTAAAGCTATTTTAAATATATTTTGTCACTTAAGAATTCATCATAAATTCAAAAATTGTAAAAGTTACCTAAATATTTATTTCCTCTCTGAAAAGCTGTGCTAATGAAACTGAAAATAATGAAATATTTTAACCATTTTTGCATTAGATACTATAATATAGTCACATAAAGAAAGAATCTGGCCTTTGGGTGTTATAATTCTTTTAAAATCTTGCTCAGATGTCATTCCTGAGACAAGTGGCATGTAATGACTGAAGTTTTAATAGCCATTCATACTTGGAATTTTTTATGCACTAATAATACTTGGGGTAAAAATGAACAGCAATTTCCAAATACAATAACTCAAAAATAAATGGAGACATTGTGCAAATATTTCATTTTTGAAAATCACCTTGGGCTGAGTGAAACCATGGAAAATTTTAGCTCAAAGGAAAATTCTTCCTTTCCCCATCCCCCCTAAAATATCACAGGGATGTGAAAACGGGATTATAATGAAAGCTGTCTTGCAACATTAACTGCAGTGTTCATTCCCCTAAAAGCCATAATTCATGGCTGTTCTACAGCCTTTTTCTTTCAGCAATTATGCATATTAGATGAAAGTTTGAATACATAAAAACTAAATGCTGATAGAAGACCAAACCTCACAAAAGACAAATTTACTTGAGTAGTTTGCACTGAAGGAAAATATGAAAGCTAACTAGCAGGCCCAAGTCCCAGGTGTCCCTGGTCCAAGGGGCTGGGAAAAGCACGAAAACTCCAATCCTAGGGCACTGCACAGGGCTTTCTGCCCAAGATCCCTCAGCGGCCCACTGCCAGTCGAGTCCATCACTAGTAGACAGCACCTTCCATGGGAGGCGGATGTGAGAACTACCAGCTCTCTAGGTAAATCAATGCAAAAGTTGCTCTTCTAGATAAACAGACTACTGCATAGAACACTCAAATCACTTCTTGTCTTCTTTTCCTCTTCTCCATGACTTCTGAGGTTCATGGAATGACATGAGCAGCACTTGTTCCATGCTATTTTAATCATCCTTGAATTTTCAGAAGTTAGAACAGAGTCTGGCCCGTGATTAAACATTAGCTGCCAGGGGTGCGGGACAGGGTGGGGACAGAAAGATCTCTAAGTCCTGGTTCTCATTAGAAAACTTTTGTCTCATCTTGTCTCTTCTACGTGACTGGGCTTTGTGATCCTGGACAAGGCACTTAAACTCCATGCATCAGATTCTTCACCTAAGAAACAGAAATGAAAATGCCTACTCACAGCCCTGTCTTTAGGCAATCATGAGATAATGTGTATAAATTCCCTGAGCACATTGATTGGCCGGTATCAACATTCTGTGATTATTCGTTCAATCTACTATAGAACTGTAGAGGACCATAATCCCAGACTTACAGATGACCAGATGAAGGAAGAAGGACAGATAATACTAACTACGAGGGCTGAGGATCCCTCTAGTTGTTTTTTCCCTACTTCTAACAATAGGCCAAGACTCAATGCATCTTTGCCTTCTCCAGAAAGAATTACTGCCAACATTCACAGCATTGCAGATTTATGGTTTGACGTACATCTTTAAAATGAAGCCTGTGACCATTTATAAATGGGAATTCTAAGAAGCAGCCCAGAAGTATTACCGAGGAATATGAAATTTATTTGTATAATTTACAGACTTATACTAACCCTCCAAGCAAGTGGCATAAATTTTAAAATCTGAAAGGGAAAACAAGACACACACTCACCCTGAACTTACTGTGCCCCTCAGTATCAGAATAATAAATCAGCCAGCAACTTACACCCTGCATCTAGAGTCTGCAGAAGATAGGAAGAACAATGAACACAATTTGTCCTCGGAAAATGTATAATTAAGATTCAAACGCTGCAGTAAAAGAAAGGAAGAAAGAGTGTTCACCACTAAGCACCCAGTGAGGATTTTGGTATCCTGACTGCCCTCTCAAAAGCGGCCTTCTCATCTGACTTTCTATCTTCTCTTTTTTTTTCTTTTCTTTATTTTTTTCTCATTTTTTTCTCTTCTCTTCTTTAATTTTTCACTATCTGTAATTATCTGGTTTGCCTTCTGTTAATCATTCTTCTCCACAAGGTTAGAGATCTGTTCTGTGTTATTTATAAGGATTATTAACTGGTACACAGTATATATAATATATATGTGCTGAATTTATGGATTCTTTGTTCTTAAACCTATTACCTGACCCAGAGATGCTAACTTAGGTGGCAGATAATACCAGATGAGAAATATATTTGAAATTTTTCAGCAAGAAATCACTCATTCTTCTTCCATGATCTTCTTCCTGCCAGTTAATATAAGTCCAAAAATATTAATGAGGCACTTATATTAATGAAACTCACATTCCCTTCAGAAATATATTCAGGTAAAGAACTATCTACTCTACACTGCAATTAGTGAAACAATGAAAATATATAAAAAAGAGAGGTGGCACCCAAGAGGACAGTTATTTCTTGGAAAAATCAGAGAAGGCTTCTAAAAGGAGGTAGTACCAGTCTGAGTTTTAAAGAAAGAATGGAAGGACCCACAGAAATGGGAATCCCAGGCAGAGGTAATAACCTGTACAAATGCAGAAAAGCAAGATGGGTCAAATGCATGAGCACTACGTTTAGAGACAGAAGATGTTAGTTAAATTTCCAGATTCTCATTTATGGTTATTAGCACTGTATCAGTTACCTTCCACTACAGTAATACCACATAACCAACAACCACACATCAGTGGCATACGACAAAATGCATTTCTGTAGCTCACATGCTTGTCAGGTCTGGCTGACCTAGTCTGCGCTCATTTACATATATCTGGGAGTCCGCCGGCTGGTGGCTGATCTGAGGTGGCTTCAGTACTTGCTAGGGGACTTGGCTCTGCTCCACATGGCTCATCTTCCAGCAGGCTAACCTAGGCATGTCCTTCGATGTGACAGCAGAGGGCTACAGCACTAGTAGAAATGTGTAAGCACTTTCCTAAAACTGCTTACATCCTGTCTGCTAACATTCAAATAACAAAGATAAGTCACCTGGCTAGGACCAGAGTTAGAGAGGGAGGGCACTCACAGTCACTTGGCAAAAGGTGCAAATCAAAGAGGGGAGAGGAATTGGACTCATTAATACAATCAACTGGCTGCACCCATTTAATCTCTGTAGAGTTTGGTTTCCTATTTAGTAAGTGGAGAACACAATGATTGCTCCACCTTTTTATTTTTTTCTTTTTCAATTATACTGGACATTCAGTGTTATTTTTTATATTAGTTTCAGTTATACAGCATAGTTGTGAGACATTCATATAATTGACTAAGTGGTACCTTCAAGAATTCTAGTACTAACTGGTATCACATGTGGTTATTTTTTTTTTGTCTCTGTACATTTCTCACCATCTTTTAAAAAAAATTTATTTACTTAAATTTAGAAAGAGGGGAAGGGAGAGAGAAAGAAACATCAATGTGTAGTTACTTCTTGCACATCTACTGGGGACCTGACCTGCAACCCAGGCACGTGCCCTGACTGGGAACCGAACTGGTGACCCTTTGGTTCACAGGCGGCACTCAATCCACTGAGCCATGCCAGCCAGGGCTATAGTTATTTTAATATTATTGACTATACTCCCAATGCTATGCTTTATATTCACATGACTATTTTGTAACTACCAATTTGTACTTCTTAATCCCTTCACTTTTTCACCCAGCTCCCCAAAGGCCCTCCCAACTGGCAACCCTCAGTTTGTTCTCTGTGAGTCTAACCATTTCTTCATCTTGACATCCCAAGGTTATTGGGAGGAAATGTATAAAATGTGTTTTTAAAGTTCTTTAGCTGAAAAAAATTAGACAAAGTTATTATGAAAATCGAAGAGATTGGTGTCACTTTGTGGTTGCACATGTTAGTCATACATTTAGACAAAACATTAGTTCCCTAGACAAAACATTAGTCTCAAACAAGGCTAATACATTTTTCAGGCCGTAATCTAGAAAAAACATCTAAATACCAAATTGAGCTCCTTTGAAAGTGAGGTGAGCTCAACAATATTCGTGATAAACACTAAAATATCAATAATGGCTACTTTTAGAATCAGGGTGAAAAAAAGATACTATAATGTTTCATGCCATAAACCTTCTGTTTTTATTTTATAGTGAGGTTCATGTACTACTTGTGATTAAGTAAACAAATATTTATTTAAAATTTAAAAATTTTGAAAAAGTTTCATGAAGTGAAACTAGTTACTTTTTATACAATTTCCCACCCAACAGCTCAGACATTGACCTGGACCTGAGGAGTTTCTTCTGTTCAGTTTTCATCCTTAAATATCTGTAAACTCATAGGTTTTTAAATTTTATTTTTATTTACATTACTCATGTAATCTTAAGGGTCCAGGAAACAAGGTTCTGGTTCCAACTTTGCCATAATCAAATTTTTGGCCTTGGACAAGTCACTTAACCTTAGTCAACTCTAGTTTCTTCATCTGAAAATTAAGGGTTATATGAACTAAATTGTTAAAACATAACCAGATTTAATATTTTATAATTCCAGGAAGAAATGGTCCATTTGCAAATGAGCCAACTTGAAATATGTCAGTCAGAGAAGGACAAACACTGTATGGTTTTACTAATATGTGGAATTTAAAAAACAAGCAAAACAAAATCAGACTCATAGAAACAGAGACCAAAGGGGTAGTTACCAGAAAGGCTGGGGTGGGAAGAATGGCAAAAAGGGGAAGGGGAATATAATCAATAATACTGTGGTAAGTTTATATCATGGCAAATGATTACTAGAATTAGTGGGGTGATTACATGGTAAATTATAAAAATGTCAAATCATTATTGTACACCTGAAACTAATATAACCAATGTACAATTGTATACCAACTATATTAAATTAAAAATAAACAAACAAAAGAGCATGAGCAAAAAAAAAGAATAGTTAAATCAGGGTTTAGTAAGTACATACATTTTTAAAATCAATTTTTACCTTAAAATATTGTATTACTTCTAATGTATACTGGTGCAACAGGTGATTTTAAAACAATCAAATAGCCTCCACTTAACCCAAGTGCCCACTAATAGACAAATGGATAAAAAGTGGTGGTCCATATACACAATGGACCATTTTCCGAACATAAAGAAAAGAATAAAACCTTCCCATTCGCAACAACATTGATGGACCTAGAGGGTATGATGCTAAGTGAAAGAAGTCAGAGAAAAACAAATACCATACGATTTCACTTCTGTGTGGAATCTAAAAAACAAAATAAATGAACAAACAAATTGAAACAGACTCATAGACACAGGGAATAGACTGATGGTTTCCAGAGGGGAGGAGAGTTGGGTGAAAGAGGTGAAGGGATTAAGAAGTACAAATTGGCAGCTACAAAATAATCACAGGTGCATAAAGTACATCATAGGGGATATAGTCAATAATATTGTGACAACTGTGTATGGTAGCAGGCAGGTACTGGAAATATCAAGGAGAACGCTTTGTAAGATACATGACTGTCTGATTGCCATGCTGTACACCCAAACCCAATACAAAATAATATTGAATACAAACTGTAATTGAAAAATAAAATTCAAAAAATAGCTTCCACTTACAATTATATTTTATACCAACAAGATACATTTAACTTCTTTTTTTCAAATGCATGCTTTTAAACTCAGTGTAAATTAATTAACATCATGAGGTTTTAGGTTCTGAGTCAACTTCCACTTTTTCTTTCTCTGCATTATAGGTGTATTCATTCATCAAACACTAAGTAAGCATTTGCAACTCATGTCTATCTGGTCACTAGAGACAGTTCATAGATCTGCTCTTACAAATTATACCAAGCCAGTTTCTGCATATGAATTATAAACTCCTCATTTCTTGCATATAGTTTGTTTGCTGTGACGATGCTGAAGACGGTGGAATCAGAACTTACATTCAAGGGAAGTTTCAGAGGCAGCCCACAAGTTCAATATATTAAGTGTGTGTATGGCATTGTTCCACTTAGTTGTCTCATCTTAGCCAAATTGCTTAATCTTGCTGATCCTCATTTTTCTCAGCGGCAAACTTTATGAATCACTGCATGTTTTTTTTTTTATTGCTGCATGCAAAATTTTTTGGATTTGCAAAATAAGGAGAAAGAAAATGCCTTTTTAACTTAGCTGACTGCTGCCCTCTGTTGCTTGGCTCACAAAGCAAAATGCTACTTTAGTTGTGCTGCTCTTGTGATTCACTTAACAGGAGCAAATGTGCTGAACAGAAAAGAAAGATACCCAAACATCAGCTCAGCCATAAACCGGGAGATCATCTCAAGTGGGAAAGCTGAGACAATGCTATAGGCAGGCTGCCCGGGGGGAGAGGAGAGGGGAGGCATCTCCTCCTGGATGCATTTATTCACAATAGATGCTTGAATCTTTGAGGGCCCCTCCATCATAATGGCACGGCACTGATTCCCTGAGCACTCCATGGCAAAGGCAGGTTGAGTATTCATCAGCAAATAAAATTGTTAGAAACAGCCCAAGTCACCCCCAAGGGCTAGCCTAAGAGAACAAATTAAGAGGAATGGATTTCTCTTCTTTCTGTTACTCAGTTGTTTGTTTTTCTGTTTTTCTGATGTTTTTTCTTTAGCAGCTTCTCTAAGAAGCTGGCTTCCTGAAATCCATGCTGTGGGATTACAGACCTTTAGGCTAAACCTCCACTGCACTTTTGCACCCAACCCACCCTGAATGAAAACCACATTCTTCAGGACACGCTTTAACATTGAATGCCTCTAAGTTATGTAATTAAATAAAAACTGGCATTAAAACAAGTTACTCAGCCACAAGGATTGGGTAGAGTAGTGCCAAAAAGCTTACATCACTAGACTGGAGGCAAATTTATAGCTGTTTTTATTCATTTGCATTTAATCAGCCCATAATTGCTGACTCTAGATTGGGCAAGGGCCTTACTGCCTGCTCAGTCTGCAAGGACAGTACTGCTGGTGATAGGCAATGACTCAAGTGAGAAGTTTGAGTTCCACAGTCCACAGATCATTTTCTCCCTTGAAGTTTTTGGCTGGATAGCAAGTCAATTATATAAACAAAGGCCAGGGTTATCCTGATGCTATGAGCTTAAAAGAATCCTCCCTCTTCCTGCCAGAGGTTCTGGCCTCAGCTAACCTGGTTCAGGCCCCAATTCTTTTATTTGCAGTAGTGGAATCACATCTTTAGAGGGATCTTAGTTCTAAAGGGGTTGCATTATGATCACAAATACCTTTGAAAGTCTCATTAAGATAATACCCTACATGAATTGGATTCTAGAGTCAGCTGGTAAGTGAATTTAACAATGACTCCAACCGCATAGGTTGAAGAGCCTGGGGAAAGTTATTATTTCATGCCTCTGAGCTTCATTTCCCCCACCCATAACTGGAGTTATTAACGGGAGCTACCTCACAGGGGTGTAGGAAGTCTGAAATGGCATGATGAATGTGGAGAGCCGTGCATATCATTAGCACAATAAATCATAGATACTAGTATTAACAGCCCGTTAGGAGCTAATTATGCTCCTGTAATTGGCTGTTGGGCTACAGGTATAATAACTAAACTCTTGGATAAGGGAACTGAGTCAGTGTCACAGTAGATGAAGGAATAGCTGGTAAAGCAAAAAACTGTTATACTGTGCACCATAGAGGTTAAGAACATAAACAAGAGAGCCACAAAGGCTGCTCAGTTCTGTCATTTACTGGCTCCATGAGCTTAGACCAATGAGTTAGTTGCTTTGTGCCTCTGGATTCTCATCTATAAAATGCATATAGTGATAGAATCAGCCTCGTAGGACTGTTGTAAGAATTTAAAAAGTTAATATGTCTAAAGCATTTAAACAATGCCTGGCACATAGTGAGCTACATTATCATTATCATCACCATTGTGATTATTATTACTCTATGATTCTTTATTTGGAAATACCGATAGTAGTATCCATAGCAAAGTAACTAGTCTGTCTCAGAAGGGAGAAACGAACCTAGCGCTACAAGATCACTCAACATAAAGTGGGATTTGAAGGGGAGGTTGAGTAAGACAATTGGAAGGGTCTCCGTGAACTGAAAAGGGGAGGCTGCCCCAGATGAAGAGAATAAGACCCTGAGAGCAGGGTCAGAGAAGCAAAACAAAATGACTTACGTGGAAAAAAGAAGGGGAAGATGAAACAAAGACATAAATAGAACATTGGTAGCAGAATAATGGTAATTTCCCCGTAGAAAGTCTGTAACTCTTTGATTTGCTCTCTATAGCGTCTAAAGACCAGACACTGTAAAGACCGTGACGGCAGGCTCTCCCCGTATATTCCTATGCCTGGGACAGGAAGGCCCCCAGGACATTGAGAGGCCTAGTGAATGAGTACTGCAGGGCCATTTCATGGATGTGGCTGAGCAAATTTAATTCAGGAAATTATTTTTAGAGAAGGAAATAAAGACTGGAAGCTTACAGTTTCATAAAGAGTAGATGGGAAAGTGTCATTCAGCATAACATTAAAAAGAAGAAATAAAGAACAAGTATTTTTATCAGCCATATTCATTTAGGGAGGGGAACACTCAATACAACTATGTCTGGGCCTGAGCGAAGGTTTTTCAGGCTCACCTGTGCATTATTTGTGTGACCAGGAGCAAGTCCCTTCTTTACCGTTCTCATCATGGGCCTAAATCTGGAGTCTGACAAAGTTCAGACCCCTCCTATATGCCTTTTGCCTGAGCAATTTATTTAAACACAAGCTTTAGTTTCTTGTGTGCAAAAGGTAGAAATGATAATAAATACCTCATAGTGTTGTTATGTGGCTTGAATTACATCATCTCTGTTAACGTTTTAGTACAATACCTAACGCATGGGGAGCTCCCTTGCCCTTGCTGGTGTGGCTCAGTTGGTTAGAACATCATCCCATACAACAAAGGGTTGGGGTTTTGATTCCCAGTCAGGAAACAGACCCTAGGTTGCAGGTTCAATCCCCAGTCAGAGTGCAAATGGGAGGCAACCAATCAATGTTTCTCTCTCTCTCTCTCTCTCTCTCTCTCTCTCTGCCCTGCCCCTCTCTCTAAAATCGATAAACATACTAAAATAAAAAATAAATAGAACCCACCTTAATCATTCTCTATAAAAATAAATGAATAAACTAAATGATCTCCAGCTGCTCATCTTCACTCTAGCCTGGACTGGCAAGGGTGGGTAGAGGGAGGAGCAGGGCTCAGCCTGCTGACAGCCACCCCAAGACTGTTGGATATTGAGCACAAGCTTTTGCCCCGATGGGATCCAGGATGAATGTGCTTATTTTAGGAAGCTTGGCCAATCTATCTAGCTCATTTTTTACCGTCAATGAATAGAACACAGAAACTATCAGACTGCTTGTGCCTGGCGAGTGGAATAATATGCATGAGTGAGTTTGTAAACAGCACAGTTCAAAACGCTGCTGTTTTTGCTGCTGTTGCTGTAACTGATAAACACCTTGTTTAAAAACCCAAAGGATATGGGCTCTTTGTCTTACTGGTTTAAGCTGGCACTAGTTGTTTGGATTAAATTGACCAATAGGCTTGAGGAATGCCTAGCTTATCTATAGCTACTCAAAGAAAAAGAATCTTTCCCCAAGGCAGTGTGAACCAGAGATTAATAGTACAAGTTTTCAGGTTTTTGGATTCAGTTCCTTGATCTGCCACTTTCTAGCTGTGTGTGGCCTTGGGCAAGAAGTTGCTTCAGCACTTCAAATGTCAGTTCTCTCTTCTTTGAAATAGGGATAATGATTATATGTACCCAAAAAGGATGCTGTGAAAATTAAACAAAGTGATGAATTTAAGAGCTTGGCACAGTGCCTGGAATGGAGCTATCCATTAAGGGTTGGCTATTACCATTATTAAAATAATGGAAGAAATAATGTAGAAAATATTATCTATATTTTCTGTCTCTAACAAAGTCTGCATCAAAAGGATGAGTAATGGAGGAAAGTGGCAAAGAAAAGAATGAGTTGAAACAACTCAGCCAGAGTAGGTTGGTGCTCAAAAACCTCACACCTATGGAGGCTGCTGCAACGCTCCCTGTCCCTGGGATTTAAAATTAAATTTAAAATTAGTCCACGCAGCATTCATGCTTCAATTTAAAATTTTGTAACCAGAGCTTTTCTGTAAGTTGGCCCTAGAAAGAAACAAAGGACTGAGCAGTCAGGACTGTTAGATCTAGGCAGGCCTAGGAGGAATGAAAATCACCAGGCGAGAAAGTGGCACTGTGGGAAGCTGCCTGCAGACCCAAACCAGGAAGATTAGGGTCTGGGGCTGGCTTATCCGGCGTAACAGGATGCAGCTCTCACCCAGCAACCACCCCTAGCCAGTCAGACTCTGATACCCCAACTGCACGTTTGTGGATTTTAAAACCCTGATCAACAAAACAAACAAACAAGCAAAATATAACTAAAGACACTGAAATAGAGAACAGGCTGACAGTGACCAGAGGGGGAAGGGAGGGATTTTCAGGGAAAAAGGGGAAGGGTTTACAGGAACAAATATGAAGGACACATGGACAAAAACTAGGGGGGTGGAAATGGGAGGGAGGTGGGGAGGGATGGGTGAGTGGGCTGGGATGAGAGTAAAAGACAGAAAACTGTACTTGAACAACAATTAAAATTAAAAAAAAAAACCCTGATATAAGAACAACCAAGTGAGTCCCAACCTCCCTTGGTTGGCCCCACTTTCACTCTTATTCCCCGCTAATAAACCCTGCTCTCCTTAGCTCGCTGCGTCCCTCCGGTTTCTTAAGTAACTTGGACCTAACAAGGACCTCCCACTGGAGGACTGAATACTCCATGCAGTGAGAAATGAGATGTATCTCATTTCATACCAAAGCCTAAATCTTGGCAGTGCCAGGAAGCCTGCTAAGAGTTATCAAACCTACGTCTGTTCTTTTACCTGCAAAGATGGAATCTCTTAAGTGACTGATGGCATATTTTTTTATTTTCTTAAATATATTTGATTGATCATGTTATTACAGTTGTCCTATTTTTTCTCTCCTTTATTCCCCTCTACCCTGTACCGTACCCCCACCATCATTCCCCCCACCTTAGTTCATGTCCTACATATAAGTCATGTCGTACATATAAGTTCTTTGACTTCTCCGTTTCCCTATACTATTCTTAACCTGCCCCTGTCTATTTTGTACCTACCAGTTATGCCTCTTATTCCTATACTTTTTCCCCCAATCTCCCCTCACCCCCTCCCCGCTGATAATTCTCCATATGATCTCTATTTCTGTGAAACTGTTTCTGTTCTAGTTGTTTCCTTAGCTCATTTTTGTTGTTTTAGGTTCAGTTGTTGATAGTTGTGAGTTTGTTGTCATTTTACTGTTCATATTTCTGATATTCTTCTTTTTCTTAAATAAGTCACAGAGAATTTGAAATAATGGGACTTAAGGAAATACTTAGATCAGTATTGTCTATGCCAGGGGCTGGTGAACATTTTCTGTTTGGACCAGATAATAAATATTTTAGACATTGTGAAACCGTATAGTCTCTCTCCCACCTACTCAACTCTACCATTGTAGTGTCAAAGCAGTCATAAATAGCATGTGAGTGAATGGGCATGGCTGTGTGCCAATAAAACTTGATTTACAAAATGAGGTAGCAGGCTAGATTTGGCCCACAGGGCATACTTTGCTGAGCCTTAGCCTGTATGAGGGATTTGGTGCGATGACTCCAGTTGTCAGAACGAACTGGGCCAAAGCTCACACAAGTCAAACGTGATGTCAGAGGATGTGCTGACAGGAGATTAGCTGACCTAACAGACAGGATTTCAGACTAAAATAAAGAGAGAGGCAATAAAAAGCTTAAATTTCAATGGAGAACCTAGCCTCTATAGAAGAAAATAAGAATAACATGGAAAAAAGAATTATAACATGAATAACCCTGTAATTCACATTAAAAACTGAGTAAGGATCAGAAACATTATTTCCAGGCTCATTTTTCTATGTTCTAAGGTAGCAGTGTTCAGCCAGTGTACTGTGGCGCACTGGGGTGCCATAAGAATTTTTAAAACATGCCATACCTAACCATTTAGTCAGGGGCACTGACCAGTTTTCCCTTAGATTGTCAAACAGAAAAATGACAACAGCCAACACAACAATAGCCATCCATTGTGAATGATTCAAAATTATACCTATTTTTTATTAGATCAGCGAAAAGTATATTGTTTGGTATGCTGAAGAATTTTAGTAATTAATCTATGTGTACCATAAGATGAAATTTGGAAATCACTCTTCTAAAGTCCAAAGCCTGAGTAATAACTTGGCAAACACACATTTCTGTCTGCTGGGGACCATCCTAGTGCGCCTGTGGTTCCTGTGTAATTATCAGTAGTGCCCCCCTTTAAAAGAAGTGTCCTCACTTGCAATATAAATTCAATGACCACACTGATACTAACCAAAAGGACTTTGAAATTGTAGTGCAGACAGGTATATATATATATTTTTAAGTTATCATGAGAACTTGAACAACACATGTCTGTAAAGGCAGAAGGCAGAGCCAGGGAAGCATCAGACAGAGTCAGAGTCATATCTTCATGTATCACTTTCTGCTGGTCTTAAACAACATCGCTGAATCTCAGCTCTTCATATGTAGTAATAAATAAAATTAGCACTCTTGTTAGATTTTAATGTATTAGCATATAGTAAATATTTGAAAATATTACCCATTATTTCATTGTTGCTATTGTTATTGTTATAGATTCAAATATTTGAATAGATTCCAATAGATTGGGACACAAAATTATCCTTCATGTACATAAGATATGCCTCAAGAGGCTTTCCTTATCGCAGGAGATATTCAAGCAGAGGCTTAAGAGGCACTTAGTGGAGATGTTGTAAATAAAGCCTTTCTATTCAGTCTGGTCCATGAACCAAGGTACCAGCATCAACTGGGAACTAGTTAGAAATGCACTCTCAGACTCCAACCTAGCCCTCATGAAACAGAATCTACATTCTGAGGAAACTACAGGTGGTATATTTATCTTTTCTATCAAGTTCTTAGGCATCAGTGGACAATTGGAGCAGGTGACTTTTAAAGTGCCTCCAAACTCTGACACCACCCCATATTCTAGAGTCCATAGGTTCTAAATGAATTCCATCGGGCAAGCTAAGAATGGCTCTTTCCACCCAGTTTCAAAAGACATTATCCCAGGTCCAGTGCTACATTCCATTTATTATTTAAGTATCAATCTCAGATACATACAGATGTAGACCTTAAATGAATGCATTCAATATTAGGGTTGTTTTTTCATCTAATGCATCACAGTCACCTTAGACGTACAAACTTAGCTTGATTATTTCTTGAGTTTGCTTCTATTTTGTTTTGAGCCATTTCTCTGCTGTCTTTTAAATGTTTATCTGACTATTCCCTGTGTAGATGTTCTGGGTAAAGTTCAGTATTCCATTAATACTGAACAATTCACACACAAATAGATAGTTTAACCACACATATTTCCCCAAGGCCTGAAGAGGTTGATGCAAACATAAACAGAATTGGAAGAGCCGGTGAAACATTTAGCTGAGATTTTAAAGAAAATCTTTTCTCTCTAGGACTTCCTGGTGATAGCTGTAATCCAGCTCAAATGCTTTTGCTCTCTGTATACTTTTATCCCCCCTCCTCAATTCAGTCTTTCTGACATCCCTGGCTGTTTGAATTACACACCACATGGGCACACAGGACAGGTTATGTTAGTCCATGGGGTAGCATCATTTGCTTCTTTGATCCCTTTTTTGCTTCTCTTACCCTGTGACTGCTGGGCAGCCCATTGTTTTTTCCATTAGAAGCTCACACACCAAAATAAAAAGGACATGTTGTTTTGAATGAATAAAAATAAGAATTAAAGGAAAAAATTAATTTTAAGGGAACAGACAACATGGAGTGTGACAAATGTATCAAACTGGTAATGCTAAGAGCATTTTGTGTTAATAATGATAACTTATTAAACCAATATTTCTCAAGCATCTACTATGTGCTGAGCACTGTATTTGTTGCATAGTGATGATGATGACGATGATGACCGTGATAGCAGCTGTATGTTCAGGACTTATGACCACACAGATGAGGTAGGCAGGGGCTCTGCCCTCACTCACAAGCTAGCAGGAAGTGCAGACATTGAACAAATATTGATAATTACAAGTGTTATCAATACTGTGTGAAATTGCAGAGTAAAATGGGAGTCAGCTCAGAGTTCTCTGAAGAGCAACTTTAAGAATTAGCTACATGAAGACTATGGGGAAGAGCTCTGATCCATTAAAAAATATATACATTGGAAAAACTGAGAGAACTGGCTAAAGATTAGAGGGTCCCAGGGAGAGTGGAGAGATAAGGATGGAGAGAAAAAGGCAAGAGCAAGATGGTGCTGAACCTTAGGGCACATGAAGAATGTTTCAATTTCATTCCAAGAGCAGTGGGGAGCCATTGATAGGTGTTAAGCAAGTGAGGGACGTGGTCATATTTGGGCTCTAACAAGATTTCTCTGACTGGGTCGGAGGGGAAGAGAGGCAATGTGCAGGAGCAGAAATGATGGTGGTGTGTACCGGAGAGGTGGCAGCATTGTAAAACATCTCCAAGTTAGAGCAGGGTCCCTATCAGCCTAACAAAATGCTTTCTCTCGTGGAGTTAGGTTATTCATGTTAATCCTTAAAGAACTTTCCATTCTCAAAACCTCAAAACTGTTTCCTTCCCAAGCATTAGAGCCTTGTGAGGCAGATGTGGGAACCCATGAGCGAAGACAACTGAAAGGCACCCAGAGGAAGAGGGACAGTCCTCCACGGGAATTCTGAGCCAGTGCCTGCTGGCTCCCAACTCCAGCCAGTGTCTGGGGAGAGACTGATGTACTGATACACTCAGCAGGCAGAACAGTCCCAGAGTTTGCCTAGAAACAATTGTAGACTGTGAAGAAAGTATTGCCATAGCATAATGTGAGAAAATGGACTTCTACAAGGAATGACTTTCATATCTGAGACCAAAAATATTTAATCACTGAACTAAAACCCTTTTCCTAAAAAAGAGGGTTCAGTTCAAAAGCTTTAGGTGTGAGCTATGTTTTTAGCCCCATTTGTACTAAATGGGATGACAAATCTTTCACTTCCTCTGGGTTCAAAGAATAATTATCAGTCAGTTTTCATCAAGGATTTTATCGAGCAACTACATGATGAAAGTCATTGGAATGCAAGTTAGTTCAATAGTTTACAATGAACTTCCAGTCCACTGAAGAAGCTGAAAGTATACATATTAAACTATTACACAATTAAATTTAAAAAGTGCTGCTGTGTTGTTTTGTGAAAGAAAAGTGTGTGTGATGAGGGCTTTGTGTAAGGGTGATCTGGCGCAGACCACAGGTCAGGTAAGGGGTGACTCAGCTGAGGGTAGAAGGATGAATGGAAGTTCAGTGGGTAAAGAGAGGATGAAAGAACGGTGTAAAAGTAATTCAATTAACATGTTTAGAGCACCTGTCAGATACCAAGTGTCCACAATAGGAACCCGAGGTACCTGTGATAAACGAATGAATGAAATATCGTGAACAGCCAGGTGGTGAGTTCCTATGTGGCAATAATTGCAGGCATTTACCTTTGTGACCCCAGTAACTCTGAGAGCTGTATGCACTTAAGTCCTCAGTGAATTTTGAATAAATTAGCGAGTGATTTATTTTGCTTGTTGTAAAATAAAATTTTTTTCTACTTAAAATCATAAAGCATATTTCTGTAGACAATGTAAAAATAAATAAGCACACCCTTATTCACCACCAGTGGGACAGATATTGCTGGCATCTTGATTCATTTTCCTCCAAGTGTGTGGATATCTGCAGATGTGACATTTGTGGAGGACCACAGCATTTATAATAACTACACATCTTTGATTTTGACCATACCCTACAAAAGCTTTTTATTTATTTGTCATGTGAGCATTCACCTGGTTTTGTTCAATATGTTTCACACACACACTTATACATTGCATAACATTCTATAAATGTGTCAGATAATTTAACCATTGCCGTATTACTAGACACTTGTGTGTGTCAACACTAATTCATCTTCCAATGTGAGTTATTTGTTACCATATTCAGTGAGTTCTGAACACTTTTGGCTTGCAATCCACTTGAAAACCTAATTATTAAAAAAAAACACCTCTCTGCTATCTCCCCCATAGAGGAAAGTTACCAATACATGTTTACATTAAGTGTTGCCTACAATTTTAGGAACTTTCTGAGTTCCATGAAGCCCATCCATGGATTCCTGTCCCCAGGGCTTTGGAACCAATGATATCAAATATCTTAACAAGAAGCAGAACAGAAACTGTGAAAGCTTTGCCATAACAATTGTGGAGAAGCAACAACTCAAAAATACTGCTGATTACAGGATATTCTACTATTTTCATGATATGGAACAACCCCAGTTCATTCTTATATTTGAAATAATCTAAATCTAGTTTCCACATTAACACTTGTGTGTACCTTTCAAAGATAATGATGTCTCATGTGCTCTGTCTCAACTGTCCTAGTGGCAGAAGCCTCTGCAGGACGCCCAGTGCCCTGCTCCTCACTGGGAGGTCTCGCCCTTGGAGAACTAGGATATTACTGGGTCTCTTCCCGCTCCCCTTCTCCTCTGTTGCTTCTAATTGTCTTACATACTATTCCATTTGAGCAAATATACAGCATGACTCAGCATTGGATAATACTTAAAGGGAAGAGATCATTTTTTAGTAACACCAAAAATAAATTCTACAGACTTAAAATGTAATACAATAAGTCCTTACCTAATTCATTGATAGGTTTTTGGAACCTTGGCCAAACAATGTTAACAAAAATCAGTTTTACCATAGGCTAATTGATATAAGCAACAGTTAAGTTCCTATGGCATCTCATAAGCATTATAATGAAAAGGCACAAACAAAACATTATTTGAGGCCCTGTTGTATAGCATATACAGATATGCTATAAGAGACAGATAAACATAAAAGAGATACAGTCATTGCTTTGGGTCAGGTGTATTTCAGTCTCAGGATGCAAAGTTTTAAGTTGGACTTTGTCTCATTCTAACCAAGGAGGAACACAATCTTTAATTTATTACCTTAACCATATATTATGTCTGATATGCAATTTATAATAATGAGATTTACTCTACATCCCAATTTATACAGCTTCTAAAGAATTGTGATAAGTTCTCAACAGAAAGCAGAAAATTGTTGTTTTCTGTTTCTTTACTTCTGAAAGATAGAACAATTACTGATGTGAAAACTGGAATATGAAAGAGCATCTCCCTATGTCTGCACATTTCTATGTGCATATTTATGCCTGCATGTGGCATAAAGTTCTACATTACTAGATTTTTAAAGAGTGATGGAAGAAGAAAATTCTAAGACTAATTTATATTAAAGACATTTCTTTTTCTCCCTCATAGCTCCATCATCCATCCCAAGGCTTCCGCTTTGGAACTGTCCGGGAAAGCAGTGCTGAAGATTATGTGAGGCAAAGCTTCCCAGAGATGCATGAGTACATGAGAAGGTATAATGTACCAGCCACCCCCAATGGAGTGGAGTTTCTGAAGTGAGTGTCAACCTCTTGGATCCAAAAAGTTCTCTCTGATTCAGTGTTTTTAGTTGTGTTTTTTTAATGACAGCTAAATATACCCACTGTGTGTTCAGTAATAACTCACACTGTGAGATCCAGTATGGAATAGTGGGCATTTACTTCTGTGACCTAAATTACTAGTTACCTACATAGTACCAATTTGGCAATAGACTTGCTTAAGTGCCAGTGGGGTCATTAGGGTAGCAGATGGTGGAGGAAGTAAATGTTGGCTTGACTTTACTTGAGAAAACAATGGTGCAGAAATGATCAAACACTCAGGGAATGTGGCCAGAGAATAAAGTGTCCCAAAGCAACCCTTTCTTCCTTCACAGTGAATTTCTAAGCCAGTGAACTGTCTCCTCTTTTCACAAAGAAGTGAAAGTTTTCTTAGAGATCTCCTGTAGAAAGTAAATAAGATAAAAAGCAATGATCCCATGCCTGTATCCTTCTCATCAGAATTTATAAGAAGCAGCCCTAGGTTTGGTTCCCAATGAGGGTACATGCCTGGGTTGTAGGCCAGGTGCCTAGAAGGGGCACATGAGAGGCAACCACACATTGATGCATCTCTCCCTCTCTAAAAAGAAGGGGGAGGAGAAATGTATTTATGAGAAGCACTCCCGTCTCCATGGCAGGATATTGGAGGTTATAATTCAGTGAGACAGAATGCAAAGGAGGGTGGTGCACATATGGATCTGCTCACCTGGTTGGTCTGAGAAAAGGGAAGGAAAGATTCCTGACAAGCATCCAGCATAATAATGAGCGGTTCTCTCCCTCCTGCCTACTGGTCTCAGGACAATGATATACACTCAAACCTCCAAACTTGTGCAGCTTCAGGAAACTGGGGTCTCTGTGCTCAACCACAGTAATCTTCCCAATGGACAGCAGAATCTGCCGCCTCAAATTCTCTGAGACAAAAGGAAAAATAAATAGCTTCATGGGACAGAATGGCTAGTTCTGTGTTTCTCAAAAGCTCTAGTAACAGGCCCCTAAAACAATCTCATGGACTTATAACTAGAGTTAGAGAGGAAGCCTTGCGCTCTCAGATTTGCAAAGTTACATAGGGTGCTCAAATACTATGAAATTGCACTTTTAATTCTGCAAGAACACTACAGCATTAGAGTCCCTCTCAGACACAAAGTTTAGCTCTCCTTGCCCTCTGTGCTCCTCCTGTATTTTCTCCTTCAGGCAAACACATGGCTGAGAGAGACAGGAAGATGTCAGGAAAATAGCAGTGGCAATGGCTGACATATCAGGTTCTTCTGTAAGAAAGGGGTGCAAAGGGCCACTCTGTTCTGCCCAGCTCCACTCAACTCAGGGTATTCGTGACTCTGGGAGCTTCACCTAAGAAGGCCCCAGTTGGGCAGAGTTGACTGCATTCTAGCCTGGAGAGAAGAAATTGTTAGAAAAGCAGGTGCAGATGAAAAAGTTGAGGCCTGGAAGAAGCAACTTCTTCATGGTGAGACAGCTAACAACTGGAGACTCGGGACGAGAATCAGGTCTCTAGAATCCAACCATTGCTGTACACTGGTCTAGGAGCCATCACAGAAAAGTAGGTCCTAGATATTTAAGGAGTAGTCCATGTTCCAGCAACATCCATGTTCCAGTTAGCACCTGGGAGATGTGAGAAATGCAGAACCTCAGGACTCATCCCATAATCTGCATTTTAACAAGCTTCCTAGGTGATTCACTAATGGAGGTAAAATTGGAATACAGGTAGAGCCTACCATAAATGTCCTCTCCCTTCTAATCTCTGGGCTTCTCTCTCCACTTTTGACCCAGTCACTGCCTAAGTTCTTAACCACCACTCTGAGCAACCACAGTCCTCATGTTACCTGCCTGATATCCCAACACCTTCACCTACAGGGCACAACCCTGGAGTGCTCTGTACATGAAGCGTTCCCATGTTAAACCTGTCCCTTCCAGCTCCTATCAAAATTCCTTGGGCTTAGTCCTACTTATTTAGGGCTCTGCTTTCTGATATGATGCTTTTATTTAAAAAAAAAAAGCTCTATTAAATTATAATTTATGTTAGCATGTTTATGTATGACTGTGTTGTGCATTTTATTTATTATGAAATGACTTCTCAAAAAGAGCCCAAGTCAATAATGGGAGAAACAACTGCAGGCTCTGCCAACTGTAAGGATGAATCAGCCTGCCTGGAAGCTATTTATACCTGGATCTCACCTATCTTCACCGGTGACTCAGGGCCTCAGGGGAGTCTGTGAGCTGCCCTGTGGAGTCTGAAATCAGGCATAGTTATTTAAGGATACTACTGACAATGGACCTCAGGAATTACTTGTTAGAAAAACTGAACCCCCATTTTTTTATTGTTATTGCAACTACAAATATTTGCAGAGTATTGGTAAATGGTAACTTGTCGCTATGTAGCTCCCAAGGTACATTCTGCTACTAAAGCAGTAAAACTTTGATTGGAGAAACATGTTTCAGTTCAATTTTGATTTTATTGCCAAGATTCCATTACGGTTCCTCATCATCAGCTCCTATGAGACAATTCACATCCCCAACCCTTTCTGAAGCTTCCCACAGCTGTGGAACTAGGAGGTATGCTGTTATTTGGTTAAAGTTAAACATAGACCTCAGTATAACTTAAATCCAATACTGCATGGAAAGGAGGATGTATCGTGAATTGGCAATTTTACTTCCTGAATGAGAAGGAGGAAGCAATGTTCATTGGTACCAAGAAAAGAACTTGACCTACTTAAAATGGGTTCATGTGTGCCCCAAACAGAGTCATCCATGTCTTTGCCCCATACACATCCTCCCTCATGATGAATCGTAGAGGTGTCTAGGGGTATCTTTCTCTTTTAGATTTTGTTGGGCCCTGACCGGATTTCCCTCTGTATTAGATTCCAATAGCCTCATTATTGGCTCTAAGTGAGGAATGACTGAGCCCAGGTAGGATGGAAAAGAGATGTTTTCTTTCACAAGCTGTTTGGATAACCATGAGGGTCAGAAAGTCCTTTTTAAATGGTTATATGTCCTGCAGCCATCCAAAAAAGGATTTGAGATGACTGAAAACAACAGTCATTACATATACCTTAAACAACTGTCTTTGAAACTCCTCCTTCCCAGCCCCCCTTTGTAAGTGGGAGCTCAGTTGGTGCCTAGGCATAGCTGTCCTCTGGACTGTCCCTGTGCCTGTGTCCAAAAAATGGGGAGAACTCATGAAGGATGTATAAGGCATCTGTTGACATCTTAAGCCCAGCCCACAACCAATTCACTGATACAGTCCATGGACAACTCCTTAAATGACTCTTGCTAGAACTTCCCCATGGGATGGGAGTGAGACATGAAGCTATGGAGATAAATTAATAAAACAGATTACTAAAACCTATGACAGATGTTTCCCCTTGGATTTATTGAATGCTTGCCTATGGACTTTAAAGAAACCTTAACTCCCTTTCCCCCAAAAGTACTAGCTCTCTTATTTGCATTTCCTTACATCTACTCCTAAATCTGAAATAATACCTGGTCTCTGAAGAACATGATAGTGATCATGACAGAAAAGAATAAGAAAGAATCTCCAAAAGCTGATGCATGAGCCCACCTAGCTCCAACACTTACTAGCTATGTAACCTGTATCAAGTCACTTCAAGTCTCTGAGCCTCAATCTCTTCATATGTGAAAATGGGATACTACAACCTACCTCATGGTCATTCCAAGTGATGATGTGTGGAAAATAATAAATACAATGCCTAGCACCAAAAAAAAAAGGTCCTTCAGTTATTGTAAGAGAAATGAACCTTCCCATTCAATTCAGTCTCCCTGGCTTTGTTGTTGGATTTAGAAGTAATGAAGGAACTGGTAGGCAAACGCATTGGAAAGAGGTCATGCTCTCCTAGAACAGTGGCTGTGTCTCCTAGTCAGTGAGATGTCAGCAAGGCAGAGTCAGCAGCTAGCTTGTGCTGCCCTGAGTGTCCAGGTTTCTGCCCCCTAAACAAAGCCAGCTATCAGCCTTGGCACTTCCTATCCACTGATGAATCTTTTTTTTTTTTTTTTTTTTTTTGCTTTTCTTCTCTTGGTCTTAAATATAGGGATGATCCAGTGAAACTAGATGCCTTCATTATGGACAAAGCCCTCCTGGATTATGAAGTGTCAATAGATGCTGACTGCAAACTTCTCACCGTGGGGAAGCCATTTGCCATAGAAGGTATTAATCAGTCACTCTTAATTCACTTTTACTCACGATGTGCTCGTTTTGCCAACCTAGCAAGTCACAAATGCCAAAGTCAGAAGCAAAATGCTATTTATCTTCCCTTGTTTTCATTTTCAACGCATAAGCACTTAGCTATTAAGTTGCTGAAGTTAGGAATTTATTTTTCACCTACTCCACAAACATTTATTTACCCAACTGTTAGGGGAAAAAAAAACAACAAAAATATTGTTACCCAAATGATGTCACTTCAGATGTCTGGGAATAGGAGTATAGTGTAGTAAATGGGGAGTCCAATTTTAAATTTAAATCTATATATTTTCTAGTGGTCAAATCCTGTAATGAATCTGATACAAAAACGAAAAAGCTAGAATGATTGCATTTTACAACTGGAAGGACCCTGATGTTGATCTATTCTAATTTACTCACTTTAAACACAAGGAAGCCTGGAGACATCACATCACTTTTTCACAATCACACAATTAGATGATAATGCTGGAATTAGAATCCAAGTCCATGGTTCTTAAAAAATGTATTTTCATTAGTTGGAACGTAAGTAGAAAAAATCTAATTCTGTAGCTTAGTAACCTTTAAGAGTCCTAAACAAAACTCGTCTGGGACCTCAGGTTTGCCTTTCTCCACACTGGCAGCAAATTTTTGCTTCCAACTTGATCAACTGATCAATCAGACTTCAGGACCAGAGAACGATTGCTTTGTCAGTAGCTCCTTTCACTGTGGACAACAGTTGATATATAGAGCTGGTAGTGTGAACCAGCAAATTTCCTGTCTCCCAATTCTCAGCATCCCTTCTCTGACAGTGTGTGCTAGCTCTCTAGACAGTGATGTTCACTTGTCAGCAAACACTTGACTTGAAACAATCCCATGGGGGTGCCTAAGTCCTGTATGTTAACTAGTGTAGCAAGACTATTCTGAGTCCAATTTCCCAACCATGGCTGGTCTCTGTCTATCCTAAACACATCAGCAAATTCTGTACTTAAGTCTTTGCCTCTGTGATGAATGACAATATAATAGCTGATGCTATTTCTTCATGCCTTCTCCTAAGAGAAATCAATCTCTTCTCCAGGTAAAGTGACCTCTACCTGAACCAGGGATAGAATTCAGGAAGAGAGAGACTAAGTGGTAGTGGTCTTCTATTAAGACTACAGTTTGAGATAGTAAAGTCACAAAAAGAAAAAAGCTTGAAAACCAAAGAACATTCATTATATACCCCATTTTATGTAACAATGGAAAATTCCATTTTTTGTGGCATCTGGAGATATAGAAGGGATGTTATATTTTTTTCTGTCCTAGATTCACTGGGTAATTGAGGCCCCTTCTGCCATCAGCAGCTACTAAACAATGAATCATTGGTTGCAGGCATAAGAATGAGGAACTCCGCTTTCCACCTTTGTCTTCGGGGGGCAACCCTATCTTGTCAAAAGGCAGAGGAGATGGCTTGTTTGCTTCTGCTGGCTCTCAGTGCCAGATGCCAGACAATTAACTTCCCACTGGCTTCCTGTTTACATTTCCATCTGTGCGCCTGAGACTTTGTGTCTTGCAGTTCTCATCATCTCCAGACACCACGTTGTTTTCAAAGAGGATAAGCACAAAAATGGCCCATGAAGGGTTCTCCCTGCAAAAGAGCAGAAAGACTGTAGATTTGAACAGAGACAACATTCTCATCATTGTTGGTTTATTCTAAAAAAAAAAAAAAACTATCACTGATTTATTCTCGGTGAGCTGCAAATCAGAAAATTTAATTCATCACTGCCTCAGCAGCAAGTTCATGCCCTAAAAAGAGAACTTGGTAAAACACAAAGGGAGGTCACTTATAAGTTATAAACAATGGGATGAAGATACTAGGAAAAGTCTTGATTGCTGCTTTTTAAAAAAGCATGTTAATTTATAGATTTCTAAGGAATCTTTCTCTCCTGATAAAATTTTTAAAAATATTACATGCTTTCCTTTAACATCTAGGTTTCTGGAACTTGTGAAAAAGTGGGCCTTATTATTAATTAATTAGACCTTATAAGCATAGAAATATCATTAAAGCAGTTTATGAAAAATTCTTACTTATAGAACTGTTTCATATATCTGATTCCTTTCACAGGACCTAGTAAAATTCTAGGCATATGTCAGTTATGTGATAAATGATGTATTACCCATTACATAACTCATTAGATTAGATTTGAAGCAAGTACTTAATTCACTTACAAATGCAGTCATCAAATCATCCAGATGGTCTGCATATACATTTCCCAGTGCTTAAATGACTTTGGGAACTTAGGAGAGAAAACAGAGTACGTTGATTCCTTCATACTCAGTACACATTCACTGTAGATAGTACTTAGCACAGCAAACCAAAATATTAAGAATTTAAGAGCATATGGAAGACCTTTGGTCATATTAAGTACTGTATACACCATGGACACAAAGACATATTGCATGCTCTGGAGGGAAACAAGAAAGTGTTGAGATAAATGAATACATGTCCCAGATTTATGCGCTGGAGTTAGCTGACAGTAAAGGTCAAATGAGAAAAAAGTAATGGAACTGCATAGTAATGATTTGTGACCTTTCTGCCACAGACCGTTGCTTGCTTTCAGTTTGTTCTTTTATATGCTTCCCACTAATTATTTAATACAATGCTTGGAGCCCCAGCTGTGAAGTTGGAGTGCCTGGGTTAGAACAGAGTTGCTATCACTAACTGTGTGTCGTCGGGCAAGTCATTTAACCTGTTCTTCAGGTTCCTCGCCTGCACTCATATCTCTATGAAAGTTGGTGTAAAGGTTAAGTAAAATAATGCATGTAAAGCATGTACAAGCACACAGTAAGTGCCCCCAAAATTAGTGTTCAGTATATTGAATTAATAGATTGAGATCAATTCACTATAAAATTATCCCAGGATCAATAGCCTTCATATATCTCAGCTCTTCCCACACACTTCTCTCTCCACTTTGTTGTGCTGGGGGCAAAGGAAACCCATTTTTAATGTTTCCTTTATAGCTGGGGCTCCTACAACATTCTCAACCATCACCCCAGAGTAGCTAGATATGATATTCCAAGGATAGACTATAAAGCTGAATTAGTCTTTCCTCCTGGAGCCTTTTTTGATGCTGAGATCTTATTTTCAAAATATCTATTTTCCAACCACATTTCAGGAAGTTCTCTTAGTCTATGAATTTGTAACTATATATTTCCTAGCCAAAATATATTTCCACAACTCTCAGTTGAATAAAGCTGATCTATCCATGGAGAAAAGATTGGGATTCCATTGTTGTAAAAATTGTTCTCTTGGGCTATTAAGCTATATCCAATTTCCAGGGTGCCTGATGCCTTCATCTGTAGAGTTGAAGGATTCCATTTTGCTTCATCCATCAACCACAAAATAGTCAACCTTGTCTTTATTGCAAAGCCATGTTTCTAATGATAATGAAAGCAGCTCAGGCTGCTAAGTTGGGTCAGCAATTTTAAAACAAAAATTCTTTGACCAATGAACACAATCAAATTTGAAAAGCAACTGATAAAAGATAGAAATGAAACCTTCAAGGTTTTACTTTCTTTTTAATCCTCACCCAAGAATGTGTTTATTGATTGAGAGTGGGGGGGAGATCAATGTGAAAGAGAAACATCAATCAGTTGCCTACTCTAAGCACCCCAACCAGGGATCAAACCTACAACCAATTCCCTAACTGGGAATCGAACCTGCAACCTTTTGGTAAATGGTAGACGGTTCAATGTTCCAACCAACTGAGCCACCCAGCCAGGGCAAAGTTTTACTATTTTATGTTTCTGAGTAAAATGAAATTTTAACAAATGCCTCTTCTCATTGCCACATAACATTTTTCTTATTTCTCCCCTTATTTCAGAGGCATGGTTTGCTTTCATTAGCTAATAATTATTATTAATGCTAAAAATCATTAAAATGTCAATGCTCAATATATGCATTAAAATAGAAAGTTAAAAAGAATAGTAATGTATTTTTAGCAGTCAATTGCAACTGAACCTTGACATGATGGAGTGGAGTGATTTAATATTTATTATTTCCTATGTAGCAATTTTTTATAAATGTCTCTGCAACTTCAACATAGCTTTCCCTCTGGGGCAATTTTTATACTTTTGTTGTAGTGCCAAAATTCTATTCTTAGAACTTGTAGATTTATTATAAGTGTTAATTTTAGATTTTTAAAATTTCTTATCATGTATTTTTGTCTCATCTGCCCAAAATACCATTATAAGAATCAATCCAAGATGTCTTCTCTCATCCTCTCATCTGGTAGCAATCTGTCATCCCTCCGAACTCTACGGAGTTTTACCCATCCTCCTCACTGCATCCTAGTCATTAAATTTTACCTTTGTTGAATTTACGCCTCACCTATCTTTTTTCCCAAGAAAAGTCCTGTAACTTCCCTCCATGTGGTGCAGTTATGTGTGTGCACCTCATCCCCCCATGTGACACGGAGCTCCTCGTGGACACACTCAGGGTCTGATTTCACTTGGCGACCTCCACAGACTTGGCCGAGTGCCTGGTACAGAGTGAGCAGTCGATACATGTTTGTAGAATTAATGACTAGGTGCATAGGGGTGCAACAAATGCTTATCAAGAGAAAAGTAAAAATAATTCTGTCCTTATTACACTAACGCACTCAGGAATAATTCAAGAGGAGTTTTAGGAGGAATGACACAGTTGGGGAGCATCCTGGCTAGCTAATCTCCTCACATATGTACATATGATAAACCTGCACACACACATACACACACACCAATTAGGGCTACACTTATGCTGTATTTACACAACGTAATGAAAAGTTTATAAATAAAAATTTACTCTTGATAATATAGATTTTTGCCTGCTGTTGAAAACAAACCGCCAGCTTAGGTAACTGGGTTTTTACTGAGCTACGTAGTTTGGGGGGATTACATCAGTATGACGTAGTGATATGGCCTTCACTGGAGGGACAGAAGTCAGTCAGGTATTCCCTTGACTTGGCCACATGCTCTACTGCATACAGGGGACAGATCACTGGTTTTGGATTCAAACAGACCTACTCTCAAATGCTAGCTTTGCCAACCACGAGCTGTGTGACCTTGGGTAATCTACTTATCCCAGTCTTTAATACTTGAGTAATACATATTCTGCATAGGTTTATAAAGAAATTAAACACATGTTGAATGGTATATGGCAGGCATACAGTAGGGCTCAGTATGTTGTGGTTCTTACTATTAGAATCCCAGAGTGATTCAACTGAACCATATGCCACACTTGAAAACACAATCTTCATCTAGTACATAATCTACAAAATGGGGTAAGGTATGCAAAAACTTTATTAGACAGTAGGACTTGGTATATTTTAAGCCCCCAGTAAATATTAGATGTTGTTGTTGTTGCTGTCATTGTTGAAAACTATTGCCTCAGGGACTGAATATTACTATATTTCTACAATATTTTTATAATACAATAGTTCATAATGTATTATTTAAAATATAATAGTATTCAGCAAGCCTGGCCTAATTATCTTT
Source organism: Tonatia bakeri (assembly GCA_004024845.1). NCBI lineage: Eukaryota > Metazoa > Chordata > Mammalia > Chiroptera > Phyllostomidae > Tonatia > Tonatia bakeri. The sequence goes on from PVIA01000479.1 coordinate 240,957, forward strand.
TTTTTAATTTTTATTTATTTATTTTTAGAGAGAGGGGAAGGGAAGGAGAAAGAGAGGGAGAGAAACATCAATGTGTGTTTGTTTGTCTCTTGCACGCCCCCTACTGGGGACCTGACCTGCAACCCAGACATGTTCCCTGACTGGGAATCAAACCAGGTACCCTTTGGTTCACTGGCCGTCACTCAATCCACTGAGCCACACCAGCCAGGGTTTGGCCTAATTACCTTGACCATTAACCCACTTCCACCAGAGTTCTAAGTCCTCCTTCTGTATGTCCTTATATGCCCCAGTTCTTCATCCTCATGGCACTTACCTCATTCGTAATGAAATAATCATTATTTAGTGCATTGTTTATTATTTGTCTCCCTAAGAGAGACATAACACACCACAACAGCAAGTACCACACCTGCCTTATTCCCTGCTAAATCCCGACCACTCAACAATATGCCTGTTCACTCAGTGTATTTGTCGAGTGCACGAATGAGTGAATGAATGCATGAGTGAATCAGTTAGTCAGGGAATATTATCAAACACGTGCCTAAGATTGTGTCTGGCACGTACAGAGGTACTGAATAAATGTAGGTGCAACTGAACTGTCAATAGCATACATTATAAGAAATGTTTCTAAAGAAAACCGCTTACTTCCTTACATTAATTATTTAAAAAATGTTATTTAATGATAACATCAGCAGAAGAACAGGCTGCCCATGTAAAGCCTTTTATTGTCAACCTTGCCTTTCAATCCAAAACCAGTGGGCACAAAACAGGCCCTCAAAATAACTTTTTGTATGGAAAATTCTAAGCATGCTCTTGACATTTGTCATCATTTTCTTGACTTGCCATTGTTAAGGGACAAACAAAATTATCAGGGAAAAAAAAACATACAACTCTTTAAAACTCAAGCATTTTTCTGCATTATTTATGTATTTTATTGGTTATGCACACATACCAGGCCTCATCTTTTTTTAAAGGAGGATTTGTGTAATTTATGTATCTGCAATAAAAAAGGAAAAAAACTAATTTCCTTGGAAATAAATTATAAGATACAATAATTAGAACATGTATTTGTCACCAGTAAACATCTCTGGATTTGTGACAGCCTTTTAGGAAGTAACTATATTTTTAATTTATCTTCCTCAATCACCTTGAGGGCAAAACATCTTTTTCTTGACTCTGCTATCCAATAGCTAAAGATAAAATGCAGGTAATTAGCTCCTTCACATGGCTCATCAGAGAGATTAACAGTGCGGTAACGGTTTGGAAAGCAAATAAAGACACACAGAGTAGGGATATAAGGTTCAAGCTGATTAATAAAACTGACAACAAATTACATCCACCTTTCTGTTCCTCCCTCATCATTTCCCCTGATTCCCGTCCCTTCAGTAACTACTATCCTGGACTCCTGGTTTATCACTTACTTGCTTTTTTTTCTAAATATATTTCAATCACTTACATATGACTTCCTAAAGATAGATTGTTTTGTTTTGAATGCCTTTACATTTACACAATGGATCTGTGCTGTAATCTTCTGGGACTGACCTTTTTCACGCCATATCTTATTGCTAAGAGTCATCTGTATTATTCCATGTAGTTCTAGTTCATATGTTTCACACCATATAATATTCCAATTGTGTAAATATTCCACAATTTATTTACCCATTCTCTTGTCAAAGAACATTTGAGTTGTTCCCAGTTTTTGCTACTATGAAAAGTGACTCTAAGAACATTCTCGTGCCTATCTCCTGGTGTGATCATGGAAGAATTCTTCGGGAATATACTAAAAATTATTGCTCTTAGGGTATGTAAGTGTTCAACTACACAAAAAGAAATATATAGTTGAAACAGCGAATGGTTTTCCTAAGTGTTTATATCAGTTTGCATGACCACAAGCAATAGGCAAGCAACCTTATTGATCTGTATCTTCTCTAACACTTGGTATTACCAGATTTATTTTTTAATAATTGAAGTTTGTTATTATAAATTTTTATTGGTATTTTAGTTCTCATGCTATAGTATAGGTTTATACAGTCTTATTATTTAAAAATAAATAAAATAAAAGTAAAAGAGGGCCATGCATGACCAGTGATGAGAGTATGTCACAAGCCAAAGATGATAATTATAACCTGTTTTTGTGTACTTAAGGCCTAGAAGAAGGGTTCTTGGAGAGATGGATAGGGAATCCTAGCCCTGGTAGAGACCTCAAAGCTGGTTTCTAAGAAATGCGTTCAAAGGAGGCACAGAAGCCCATGGAAAACAATGTACCACCTGTGCACTATGCCCAGCCCATTCTTCTCCTTTCCAGACTCATCGCAGCTGCTCAGAGAGGCAGCAGATCTAAAGTAAGCATACCTTGGATGTCTTTGAGTCCTTTGAAGGCAAGATGGTGACAGTTCACCACACTCCTGTTACCAGGCCAGGTGGCAATATGACACGAGTGTAGCAGCAACCTCAGAAACCTCTCAGGTGAAAAGCTCATCTGAGATTGTGTTTTCTCCTAGGATACGGCATTGGGCTCCCACCCAACTCTCTGCTGACCTCCAATATATCCGAGCTAATCAGTCAATACAAGTCCCACGGGTTTATGGATGTGCTGCACGACAAGTGGTACAAGGTGGTTCCCTGTGGCAAGAGAAGCTTTGCTGTCACTGAGGTAAGGGAAAACTGTGGATGACATTAGTGCTTTGTATAGCATTACCGTGAAGACTAGATTTTTAAAAAAACTGAAAACAACCAATTCCCTTTTATAGACATGAAACTAATACCCAGAGATCCTAAGGGATTTGACCAAGGCATACAAATAATCAGAACCCGCTTCTTTCTATTGCAATGCTCTGCCTTTACGATGTAATTACAAAGAAACCTGCAAAGTGAGCGAGAAATTGGATGATTAGATAGGAGACTAAAAGGTATAACAAGAGCCACAAGAGCTCAGGCACTTAAAAGAGAAGCCAAATAAACCAGTACAAGGTCAGCCTGACATTTAAAAGGAAAGAAAATCTAAAGCCAACAATGATGGCTTCAAATAGCCTGTATTTGCCAGCAATCCCCAAACACGTATTTCAACACTGACTCTTCTCCCAAGTTCCAGGACCATATATCCACTTTCCTGGATCCCCACTTTGCATCCCCACTTGAATACCCTACAGGCATCTCACATTTAACTTGTCAAGAACTGGACCCTTGATCTTCTTTCCTAAATGTGCTCTTCCTCTTGTGCCTCTCGTCTTTGTAACAGTACCTGTTACTCATTCCAGAAACTGGCAGTGATCCTTAATGCCTCCCATGTCTCGCCCTCCACATCCATCAATAAGCCATATCTTTTCTTTTCTTTCTGTAAACTCTGTCTCAAATATGCCCAGTTATTGCCAGCTCCACAGTCATCACTTTAGCCCAAGCCATTATCCCTCACCTGGACCACTGTTAAAGTCTCCTCACTGGCATCTCTGTTTTCATTCCTGCCTTTGCTCAATTTGTTTTCTGCATGGTAGGTCACTCTTCTGCCTAGAAGCCTGCGGTGGCCTCCCATGTTCATTAGGGAACAGTCTGAAACGCCGAACATGGTTTACAGTGCCCTGTGGGATGTGACCCTGCCTAATTCTTCAGCCTTGTCTCCTCCTGCTTTCTCCTGGACCATGACAGCCCCTCCACAACAGTCATTTTAGATAGTGATTCCCGGGTGGCTTCCTTGCCGTGGGGTCTCTGCGCATGCTGTTGCCTCCTACTCCTTAAATACCCTCCCCCCGACACTTACCCAGCTAATGCCATCTCATTATAAACTCCCACCTGAAATCTCCCTTCTTCAGGGCCTGCCATTATTCCTGATCCAATCTGAATCATATCTCCCTTTAAAATCTTATATCTCACATTATTTTATAGCACTTCTAATTTATAAACTTTACTATTTGTTAACATATATTTAATCAGATTATTATTTGTTAGTGTATTTCTCCTTCATTAGACTATAGTGGGCACTCAGTAAGTAGCTGTGGAATAAATGAACCTGAGAAACCAAGCAACATATCTGAGTAGCTGGGAAGCAAAAGGTAAGAACATAAAGCCAGTGTGATATTGGTAGTGTACTGGGTTGAACAAACATGCAATGAATTCTTCCACAGAGTCTTCAGAACCCACCCTGCTGATATGACTTCAGGCTTCCGGCTTTCTGAAATGTGAGAGATAACATTTCTGTTGTTTTAAGACACCCAGATTGTGGTCATTCATTTCAGCACCTCTAAAAACCTAATACAGATAGATAATTGGAAGATAGATAAATCGATTTTAAGTGTGGTTTGCCCAAATCAGAAATCAAAACCTATAAAGGAAGAGTAAATAACTACAACTGGAACCTGAGGCAAGCCAGTCAATGCCCTGAGAATTAAATTGACCTCCAATGTTCTGGGCAGCCGTGACAAAATACAGACTATAACATGGGTTGGAAAGATTTATAATCAGAAAAAGAGAAGGAAATTAGTCTGGTTTTACTACTAAATTCTAAAATAATTCTGTTTTGGAAAAATGATACTGAATAACAGCATTGGCAATGTTTGCAAAATGCAAAAATATTTCTCTAGCTAATTCTTGTATCGATGATTCATAGAAGCTGCGAGCATGATGTTAGACATGATTCAGTGAAAGCCTTTTGGGAGGCACGACACGGGCAGTGCAGATCCTCTGCTGCCTTGTGACCTACCCAACCCACTTCAGAGCACTTAGACTACCTGTAAGAATGGATTTGTCGTGTCCAACAGTATTTATCAAGCACTTGGTATGGTGCCAGACACTGTTCTAAACACTTTGCACAGTCACACTGTTGCCAAACAAAACAAATAAACAAAGAAAATGAAAGGTCAGCTGCCTCTCACCACTAAAGCCAAACTCATGAAGCAGATGCTGGTGTGAAAGAAAAAAGGTTTTATTCAGGTGCTGCATGATTCTCAGGGAGAATGGCAGACTCTTGTCTCAAAGCCTAACTCCTCAGCAAGACCAAGACAAAAGCCAGGGTCCAGAGTTCCTGCTCCAATTTAAAGTAAGTTCTTTGAAGCCCACAGGTGGCTGCTAAGGAATCTATAGTCCCCATCCAGGTAGTGTGGCTTGAAATGTTGCTCATTTCAGGTTCCCTCCTGGAACCTGTGCGTGAAGCCCAGGCCTAGGCCATGCAGCTGCTAGGGCTGCGAGGTCATGTGCCCATGGGAGAGAGCACATGCACACACTGGCAAATGCATCACCAGGTCAGCAAGAGAGAGACAGAGAGAAATTCCCTCCTGGAGGCCATGGGCCACATGGCCCATGGAGAGAACAGGAGAATTTGCCTTGCAACTGCAGGTCAAGAGCCAGCATGCCACAAGCAAGAGAGAGCCACCCTTTTTTGTTCCCCTGGGATTATATTAGCTTGGGTGTGGGATGGACCAGGCGTTTTCTCAAAATGACCAATCAACTTCCCAAACTTCACATGCTTTGGGTGGGTCCACCTCTCAACCAATTCCTTCTTTCCCTAGGCTAGGCTGATACCCTCTTTCATCCAGCACCCCGCTGGGCCATTTTGACTTCTGTGGTGCATGTGCCTGCCTTCCCCTGGTATCCCCTTCAATCTGGTACCAGAAGAGGGGGAGAAAGACTTTTTCCTCTATCCAATTATCATGCTAGCCTTTCAGGTGCTCAGTGTCAGGACCTCCCCCTGTTGCCAACTTGGCTGATGGAGGAAACTCCCCTGGCACTCCAGAGAGGCTGTCTACCAGGAGCAAAACCTCTGTTCTCAAACATCTTGGCTCTCAAACAATTCGATTCTTGACTAAGTTGTTCATGAATAAAATGTCTTGGTTATCTAACAAAACTTCAGGGTCTTGATTTTCTACCCAATAGCCCTTTCATGATGATACCTGTATGATCAGTCACATGTCTCTCAGGTGACAGAGGAGATTCAGTTTTTGAACAAATCACTTCTCGAACAGCTTTCCAGAAAGAATTCAGTTCAAGAAACGAGGTTCCACTGTGTATGTCATTGAACGAAAGCAATGAAAGTCTCTGCCTTTAAGGAGTTTGCGTTGCAGCAGGAGGAGATAATACACAATAGACATACTACATAAGTAAATTAAATAGTATTTGCAAGACGAGAAGGAGGACAAGGGTGATGACAACAGTCATGGAAGACCTCATCGAGATGATCACTGAGCAGTCTGAAGGAAGCAAAGAGGAATGAGAGAACTGGCACATTCTGTTTCTTACCACATGACAGAAACTGTACTAGTGACATTAAGCCATCCATTCTCACTACAACCCCGGTAAAGCAGGCATTTCTTTTATCTCTGTTGGAAAGGATTTGCATGACTTTTCCTAAAAGAAATACGCCTGGGTTTATACTGGTGAGCTAAGCTAATTCATCCAAGAAAACAAAAAAATCAATTACTGAAATTGTGCAAAGCAACCATCACTTGGTATTTTCTGTCATTCGTTATGATGGATGGTTAACTCAACTCAGGGTTTCCAAATGATTCAGCATTGACAGCAAGACATTAGACAGACAAGAGGAGACTCCCAGGCATGTCCCCAAAGCCAGCAACATAGAAAGATTTGCACCTCCCTGACCACAGGCACACCTCTAGGCTGTTGCCATTTCAGAGGACCAGCAGACTGAGATGTCAGCTGAAGGGACCATGTGACTCCCAGGGCAAACCTCTTGGGGCACAGATCGCTGCAAACTCAGAACCTGACCCCAGTTGAGGACACCGAGGGGAACATACTTTTGAAGACTGACTAACACAACCACTATTTACTCAGATGTGAAAATATAGAACACAAAGCATGATAAATTTGAAACCATGTGTTTTGGGACTTGTATCCTTGTTCTACTAATTAATAGCTGAATGACTCTTGAGTCTGAGTTTCCTCTTCTGTGAATGAGTATAAAACCTGCCTTGCCATTTTGTTCTGAGCATATATCTCTTATGGAAACATCTAGTAAGAAAACTGGCACAATAAATAGTAAATACCAGAAATATGAATACTGCCTCTACCTCCATCATTTCCTGGGGTTCATAGATATCTTCAGGTGTCTTCCTCTAGCTTTCTTTAAGAAGTAAGGAAACCTTCCCAGAAACCCTCCAGTAAACTTTTTCATATTCTATTGGCCAAAATTGTGTCACCTGCTCATGTCTAAGACAACCAAGGGTGAGAATAATGAGATCCCCATGATGACTTAGACTAACCGTGATTCAACCCTGGGATCGGTGATGGGACAGCTTCCCTTGAAACACATGCTCACACAGAGAAGGGTGAAGACCTAAACAAAAGCAGGACTCTCTTAGGAAGAAGACAAGAGAGTGGGTGCTGAATAGGCAACCAATTACTTCTGTACCTGTCCATGGATGCGGAAGTTGCTTCCTCTCTCATTTTTTAAAACATTTTTATTGTATTTTTCCCACAACCCTTTAACCCCTTCCCCCTGCAATCACCACACTGTTGTCCATGTTCATGCTCTCTCATCTTGCCCACCTCCAGCTATATGTACAATGAAGTATTTGGATTTAATCAACCTCAAGAGCCCTCCCAGCTTTCTGATACAGTGACTCTGGTTTCCTTCTATAGCATACTGAGCCATGACTAGAGGATGAAGCAAAAGTAGGTTTACTGTTGTGTATGTGCAAAACACAGAATTTATTCTTATACTATTATTTATTCATTATCATATTAATTTCTATATGAACAACTGTAAACCTCCTTTTGCCCCATCCTATATTTAATAACCAAGGTAATACGGTCTAATGGTAGGAAGCATGGGCTTTGGAGCTGGTTCTAGGTTTGAACCCTACCTGCTATGCGATACTGGACAACTACTTGGCCATTCTGAGCCTCTGTTTCTGCATAACCATCAAGTTATGGTCATTAAGACAAGCTTGGTCCCACTTTCCAGGTCAGCTAAATTTAGAAAGGGGGGAGAGGTGTAAGAATTAGGAGGATGAAAAAGAGGTATATCCTTAATTGGAACTTCAGAGACAGAAATAAAGAAGATTCTGATAGCATTCGTGTGTGTGGAGCTAGGACGGCCACCCCCAGCCACAGGGAATGTCATGAACACACACGGCGCTACTGTTTCTCAGGAATGGTGGTCTGCACTGGGACATATCCCGGCCAAGGCAATACGAACTGCTATACAACGGTGCTCACCTGTGTGCATTTAAATAGCAGTACATATCCTCATGCACTGCTGGGCATATTTATCTTGAACAACCCAAGTCAGAATTTCAGGGCATCACCCACACAGAACCTAAAATTTCACTGATGGAACTTTCTCTGGGAAGGCTATCTGTCTGCTGGATTTCCTTTTGCTCAATCCATGAGTCTCCACCTGCTTGCTTTTTTTTTAAAGCTCTCTCCCAGAAAAGGTCAGAAGAAGGAAGCATGCCTAGTAAAGCTTTGTTTGCCCTCCCCTTCACCTCAAATACCATGCACTGCTGGGATGAGTCGGTGTGAAAAACAAGGACTGGCTTTGAAAGCAAACAGACCCCGTTTGAAGCCTGCCTCTGCCATCAGCTTCTCTTGGGCAAGTCCCTAGCACACCCCAGCCTCCACTTCTTCATCTCTTCAATGGCTCTTGTGAGGAAGTAAAAAAAAATGGTCGTTTAATGAACACATCCCACCTCCTCCCTCTCACCCTCACCCTCCCCCTGGGTGGAGAGGGGTACGGGGCACAGTGCAGCAGGAAGCAGGTATGTTCTGGAGGCTTTCCCACCCAGCAGGTGCTCCGAGGAAGATGTTCCTCTGTTTATTTCTGAAGTTACCTCTCAGTTAGTTGCCAGGTACAACCCAAGTCTGTGTCTGTTGCCACAGTGTCCACACCCTTTCATACACACACACACACACACACACACACATTCTAGTTTGGCTAAGGAATTATGTGGTCACCCAAGTAATAAGACAAGAAGGATGCCTTTGGCAGGTGGACATTAATACCTGGTCCCCTGTGAGAACTTTGATCTATTCACCTCTCATTTCTCGGCAGGCCCAGACCTATCTAGCTACAGTTTCTCTGGAAGATAAACTCATTTTTCTTAAGTTCTAGGGCCTTATCTGCTCCCCAGAGTCACCTAGGAAATTGCAGGTCCAATTCTGCAGGCCAGACTCTGGCAATTTTCAGAGAGGAAATTTAAATTGACCTTAGATGTTTCCCCGTGATCCCACCAGCACGACTGTGCCTCTGCCCACACTAGACTCACCGTAGATCAATTCCACTGGGGAAACTTATGGCAGGCTTTAAATTTCCTTCACTTCCTTTGATTCAGGGAGAAAAAAAAAAGGTAATTTTTTTTGTTGTTCAAATCACTGAGTGAATTTAAGGGCTTCAGGAAAAGTTTTGTGAAATCCATCATTTACAAACCAGTAAAAGGAAGGCAGTAAGCAGATCACTGTTCATAAACTCCCAAAATTCTTCAAGGAATTTTTAATATACATGATGATGCCTCTTTGTGAAAGTCTACTTTATTTTTTTTTAATATTTTATTTATTTTTAGACAGAAGGGAGGGGAAGGAGAAAGAGTAAGAAACATCAATGTGTGGTCGCCTCCCACATGCCCCCCACTGGGGACCTGGCCCACAACCCAGGTGTGTGCACCGACTTGAAATCGAACCAGAAACCCTTTGGTTCGCAGGCTGGCACTCAATCCCCACTGAGCCACACCAGCCCCGGCTGAGAGTCTACTTTAAATAATGGGCTGAATAATGCACATTTTAACCAGCTGGGAATAGTCAAGAAGGAAAAGGGAATGGTGATCTTGGCACGGAATAGATAGCACACTCAAACAGTGTGAGGAGAGTTTTCAAGAAACTATTTACGAAAGAAAAATGGTTTAAGGAAACCAATGAAAATAGTACGGGCTCCCAAGGCAGGTAAAGTGAAAGAGCTATTACCACACCTATACTCAAGGGAAAAAGTGGAGAGCACCATTCCTAGAGCCCACTGGGGAATAGGAGGGGGCTTTCTAACTGGAGCTGTAGCCCTTGGTTAGAGAAAACTCAGAGCGACCTGGCCGAGAATGAGCCAGAGAATAAATGCCTGACATCAGTTTCCTCCCGCATTCCCATCTTCCACCCCTGCCCTAGATCAAAGCAGCCAACAATATGGTCCATAGAAGGCCTTCCCAGAGCACAAAGTGGAGTGGGGAAAGGTGGAGAGTGGATCTGGAGGGGCAAAAGAATGTCCAGCACACCACCTCGTGGCAGATGGTGGTGGGGCTGGGGCCAGATAGAAGAAAGTGCCCCCAGCCCGACCATATGAGAATGGGCAGCTTCTGCACCTACAGACAGAGGTCCAGCGCACAGGCAGAGATCACGCCTCGTGCTGGAAGGAGAGGGAAGTATGGCCAGGTCCACAGAATGACCCTGGTCTTGGGAGCCAGACCACCCTGGCTCTCCTATTACTATAAGGAGGCAGCTTTATATCCTCGGGAAAATTACTCAACCCCTCTGAGCCCCAGTATAACTCGTATCTTGTTGGCTGGTACAAGGTTTTCTGTCTCTGAATCCAGGGTTCTCACATTGTTACTGAGTGCCGAGGGAAACAGACACTCAGTAAGCAAGAGGTCAAAGGTTGTGGTGAAAGGATTTCTCTCCCTGGAATCCACAGAGTTCGATTACATGGGGTAGGGAAAAGGAGAAGTAAATTTTGAAACAGTCTAAAAGTAAATTATTATACTTCTTACTGCTTTTTTTATTATTAAGGCAAGCGCACAATAAAACCTTTGTCCCATTCTATCCCTGACCTCACTCTCAACTTGACCCTCACCCCACCCCTGAACTTACTTCATCCTTCACCTCACCTCATTTCTGGCTGCCAATCCCAACCTGACCTTTAATTCACTCTTGACCCTTCCCATCCTTGGCCTCCCCAAACCCGAAATTCTTCCCATAGGGGACTGGGCCACAGGGCAGGCAGGGATGAGCGTGTCTGTTGTATTCATTTTTTAAAGCTTAAGTTTCAACCGTTTGTTTTTAGGAGCGCTGTAGGGGAACAAATGTAAACGTAAGCCTGGTGCCGAAGCATCCACAACGAAAAGGTGCATGAAAACACTGTGAACACAAGTGACCTCACCTCTCTGAGTCTCCCCTCCGCAGAATGCAGATAGCAGTATTTAAGGTTCCCGATTTGGCCTAAGGAACAGAGATGATGTACATAAAAGTGCCGGACGTGTCGTACGTAGGTTCTGAATGGGTGGTGGGTATATTTGTCCTCACCCTGCCTTGACCAATCTGATGACCTTCAGCAAATCACTCAAGTTTTTTTAAGCTTACTTCCTCACCTTGAGATTGAGCCAGGCAGCATGTCCAGCTTAGAGAACGCTGTGGTTCTCAGGCAGGAAGCCTGAGCTACTTCGCTGAAGATACGGACCGTGGCATGCAGGGGACAGTGAACTGACTGGCCCCCGGTGTGGGCTCTTCATCCCTGACCATGGCCTCAGACCATCAAAATGAGCATCTAGCATGAAACCTGTTAATATTTGTTCACTGAGGAGACGGAGTTGGCACATCCATTCTTCCTTCCGTTAAGGGAAGGGAGGGAAGAAGAGTTAGTTTACTACACATTGAAAGCCAAAGAAATCACACAAGCCACATCAAGAAGCTTCAGTGTTGGTCAATTTTCTGTCCGGTTTATTTTTAAAACCCAAAAAGAATGGTACAGGGTAGGGGAGCAGTGAGTTTCAATGCAGTCTTTTCTGCTCATGACAACTAGGTCACGTCTCAATAGCTTCCTGCCCCTTCTCATTCCTATCCTTTCCTTTTTCAATTTAAAATGTCACCGCTATTCAACCTGATGAAACGTATGGTGAGGCAAGGAAAGTTAATGGCTGTAGATTGCTTTAAATTGAAAACCCGTGTATGTCGAGAGCCACCTTGACAGCTGAGTGCTTCCCTTGGAATAGCCTCAGTAATTAAGTTTAATATTTAAGCCAAGCGTAGGGTCAGATGGAACCTATCCAGGTAGCGCTTTCTGGACACCTGGAGAAGCACAAAGCTGTTCATGTGTCCTTTTTGGAAGCGGGTGGAATTTCACCAAAGAAAGGGAAACCAAACTCAGAAAGGCTTCACCTTTTACTCTGCTGCCAGAACAAACTCATTCATCCAGCCAGCCATTCATCCAGCCAGCCAGCCATCTGTCACGAAACATGTATTGAACTCCTGTGTGCCCTCCAGGCACCAGGAGCAGCCCACGGAGACAGGAATGGAGCTCACAGGCAGGGAGAGACAGCCTTGTGAACAAACCCCCTCCACCCTACCACCACAGGGGCAGCAGTAGAAGACACAAGGAAGAACTGTGACACAGGCAAGCCCATGATTCACCCATGAAAGAGCAAGAGAGAGTCAGAGAAGGCTTCCTGGAGGAGGTCATCTTTGTAGCAGGGAGACCCCTCCAGCTACAGCATGAACAAGACACTGAGGCATGAAATTACAAGCAATGCAATGTGGCCCCACCCTCCAGGCCTACCACACCCAGCCCTGCTGGACAGACAGGACCCTGAGCCCTCTCACTGGTGCCCTCCTCAGAGATTCTAAAATCATAGTTGGCCAGCTTCCCTGGATCACCTGTTATGCAGCCACAGCTGGAACCAGACATAAGTTACAAGCCTTAGACTTTTGCTGTGTTCTGCCTTGTAACCCCTTCTTACTTCCACAAGAGCAGGGACATCTTTTCTATTTGGGGGATCATAATAAAGGCTACTTGTAAGTAGTGAAATATATTGAATGAGCTAGTTTATGGAGAGCACCTAGCTTAGCAAATGTTTCCCCCTTCTTCCCTGAGTATAGAGCTATACACACAGAAGAAAAAATATTTGGTAAATAATAAGCCAGGCAAGAAATTATTGGTGCACCCTCCCTCATGGACCCATCTGCAAAAGGAGCATTTTATAATTACAAGCATCTTAGAATTGCAATGTAAACGTTTTTTATTACTTACATATGTTATACAATGGAAGACATTTTGGGCAGGACTTCAGAGAAGCATGATTCTGGAATTTTCTGTTTTGCAACGTGCTGAATTAATTAGCATTTTTTCCTTGCTTTAATTTTTAATTTTTAAATTAAATGTATTGGGGTTCCATTGGTTAATTAGATTACACAGACTTCAGGTGTACAATTCTATGTTACATCATCTGTGTGTTGCATTGTGTGCCCACCACCCAAAGTCAACTCATCTTCCATCACTGTGCCATTGACCCCTCTACCCTTTACTACCCCTCCCCCTCTTCCCTCTGGGAACAACCGCACTGTTGTCTGTGTCTGTGTGTTTTTGTGTGCTTTCCTATTTGTTCATTTGTTGCTTTCAGTTGTGTTCCCCACGTATGAGTGAAATCATGTGGCTCTCAGTGTGTTATTTCTGACTAACTTCGCTTAGCATGATATTCTCAAGATCCATCATGTTGTACAAAGGGCAGTATTTCATTTTTTCTTATGGCTGAATAGTATTCCACAGTATATACCTACATTTTCTTTATCCAATCACCTATTGATTAACCAGTTTTTGTAGTACTATGTTATTCCTTTCTTCCAACTCAGCCCCGAGGTTTCAGTGGGAAAACAAGATGGCTTATACAAAGCATTAGGCTGCACTTTTCCCCGACCTTTAAAAAAAAAACAGCTGTACTATTTTCTTTAAATGCGATCAAGGGTATTTCAGGTCAGGTTGCCGGTAGGCAGGCTGGAGACGGACGGTGCCCCAGCCTTGTTTTCCCTCAGCCCACGGCATCACCAGGATTGTTTCTCTGCTGCTCTCCAGTTACTAAGTTTGAATTCTGGTACTGAGAAACTAATTCCAGCAAGTGTCCCCAGTCACCCTTGCTAATGACCAAGAAAACTGATCTCATGGAATAAGTGTCTCCTCTTTTATATGCCAGCGATGCTCGGGACATACATTATATACCCAAGAGCACATACTGTGGATAGTTCTTGCTTTTACCCTGGTTAAATTCAGTGAACTCATGAATATTTATGAATGTTATTTATTTGCTATGCGACTAAAAGGTGTGAACAGGGCTCAAACTGATTAGGACTACCGTGAGAAAGTCTTCCATTTTTTTTCTAGATTTCCTTACACTGGAATCTATGGGCGATCCCAGGAAATGGGTCTCCTCCCAAAGTATTGCCCGTACTAAGTAGTTGCCTCCGGATTCTGGAGATTCCTGGCTGGAAGTAAAAAAAGGAAACCTGGAAATGTGTGAAGATTGCCATCTAGTGGCTGTGATGTGAACTGTCACAAAATATCAGAAAAGCCATCTTTTTTGTTCCTCACAAAAGGCATTAACTGAGCGTAAGGATGTCATTGTCCTGACATTTCCTGATATCTAAGGCTTCTGAAGATCCTTCCTCAGTGAACAGCTGTGGCAGGATTTCAGCACACGTTGGTTGAGAAGGCAGCACCGTGGGAGTGCCCCCTTTACACGTGTGGAATGACTGAATAAACGTTGCCCTCTCTTTAGTGTCCAGGGCCTGATAATACCATCTCTTCACTTTATCTAATACTATGCTCTCCCTCGACATGCCTGTTCAACCACATTGGCCTTTAAGTTCCTCCTGCTTCCTGTGCTTCTCCTGCCACAGGGAGTTCCTTCTCCCTGGAATATTTCCCTGCCTAGAAAACATCCTGTTAGCTGCTCCTCTGTGAGATTTCAGCTGTATCACTAGTCCCAAGTGAAGGTTTTGTGACTCTCTCTGACTGGATCAAATTCCTACCACACTATCTCTCACCTGTAATACCACAGGTGTTTCTTTAACATTTATGGGCATGATACAGTAATTAATGTGCAACTCTCCTACCACACTGTAAGTTCCATGAGGGCAGAGACAGCTTGGAAAGTGTCTGCTGTAGACACTGTGTCCCTTTCATATATTAGATGCTCAGTAAGTATTTGTGAAAAAAACAAATAATTGAGTGCATCTGCATGTGTATATATGCAAACGGTCTATTAGAATTTTCTAGGCAAACCTAAAGTAGGCAATGATGGCATGTACCATTTTGTACCTACTATGTGCTAAGCATTGAGTCTGATTCTTTATGTGTTCTATCTCATTTATTCCTGAAAATGATGTGACGAGTTAGCATTTGTATCCTTGGTTTACAGATGAGCAGTGACTCAGACAAAGAACTCTGCCCATGATCAGAGAGTTATTAAACAGAAAAACTAGGACTGAAAAATCATACACTCTAAAGCTTATATTAAAAACTATCCCAGCATTACAAAAGAAAATCAAGCATAATGCTTTTGATCCTTTTGACTATGCATGATAAACATAAAAGACTAAGCAAATAAACCCTTAGAGCATGTTGCTTACTCAACTGTACATTTCTTAATGGCAAAACTATACATTTCTAAAGGGACTGTGTCTCATTCACCTCAGAAAACCCCATTACCTGGCACAGAGCATGGCACATAGTGATACTCAATGTTTTTGTCAAGTGGCTTTAAACTTGAAACAAAGTTGTTTACATCCAAAGAGGACAAAACACATACAGCCAGAGTCAAATTTCTGCTTTGGAAAACAAACAAAGGAGAGGAGATGGAAAGGAAAACAGACCAAGTGCAAAATACATTAAGCACCTCCTGTGTGCTGGCAGGCTATTTCAGATGCTTTTTTCACTTATCATTTTAGGTATTATCCCACCTAAACCTAAAATAACACTGTGCCATCATTATGCTATTCCAGCTTTGCAAGTAAGAAATCTGATGCTCATGAAAGGTTTTAAACTCAGGGCTCTGGACCCCACAGTCTACATGGTGACTAACCTCAGTGCAGACAGATGTTAAATGTGATCGGTGACCGGCAGCATCACAGAAAGCGGAGAACTTCCAGCTAAAGGTCCAGGATTCCTGTAAAGCTACCAGAATGGCTTCATGTAAGCCTCAGGCCTCATCACTTACATTTCTATTGGTTTTATTTTCCAATGTCAGACATTTTTGCACATAATCATCTCATAGTTCTTCATCTGAAAACTCTTCAGGAAGAAATAATTTGCAGAAATGGAAGGTCCACTGGGCTCCTGATTTCTTCCAAAGCAATCTGTCAACTTTTAATTTAGTTACCACAGCAAACATCCCACTCTCTGGATCCCTCCACAGTTCTAAATAGAATTAGACCTTTTCCCATAGAAATGACTGAGATTAATGGCCAGAGAAAAATCAAAGCAATGGCATTGAGTTCCATCATAATGCTGAATTACAACGTTTATGAAATGGGAATCATGGGGAGCTCAACCTCTCATTGACTAAAACATCAGGTCCAGCGTAACATTCCATCCTCCGCGGGGCAGGAGTAAGCAACTCGCCCCACGCACACGAATTATTTCAATGAAACGGCACCATCTTCCCGGTACTGTCTGTTCAACCATTAAATTAATTAACTCTCGAGACAATATCTCTCCTCTTATGTAACATTTCTGTATGCATCCTCTCATCTCACTTGTATAATAGCCACATGTAGTAGGTAAAACGGGTATAATTATCATCGCCTTTTACAGATAAGGACACTGAGGCGGGAACAGTCATAGCTCCCCTGAGGGCCGACAGCTAATCGAGGCAGAGTAGAGCCTCAGCGGAACCTGGTCTGTTTAGTTCCTATGCTCCCCCCACTACCCCTTTGAGACCTCCTACTAACACCCTCATCAAGGGATACACCGACTAAAAGTTTCCACACTGATGACTCCTTTCTGAATGATGACCATCAAGGCATTTACTCAGGAGAAAGGCAGCGAGGATTGGGTCAGTGTGCCTGCTGGGCCAGTGAGGTGGGTCCCTGGATTCCTCAAGCCTGCAGTGGAAAGTATGCAGTTAGTCCCAAAGAATGCTGCCCTGGAGGAGCCAAAGTCAAAAACGCGGAGAGCAGTGAGTGGCACACTGTGAACCGTGTGTGAGTTGTGTTCATTCCCCAGGCGTAACATGCACTGAAGTTCCCAGGTGGCCAAGTACTCTTTCTGAAGGCATCGTCTCCCCCAGCAGTGTAAACAGTCATAAAATTAGTGAGAATGATAATGACTCATCCTATTGGCCAATGTCACCTTTAATCCTCATACAAGTGTACAAAATATATTACTAGCTGCATGTTACAGATGAGCGACTGACGTTAATAAGCAACCTACAAAGCCGTGTTGCCACGAGGTTGGACAACTAAGATATGATGTTGGGTCATCTGAGTTTAAATTATTTTTTATAATGCTTCCTTCAGATCTAGTTAATTCAGTCTTGATAGTAATTCAGTTGTTGAATATTTCAGCCTCCCAACTTCTCCTTTTCTCTTGAACTGTCTAGAGCCGGTGGTGCGGTACCCTATGGCCTTGGGCCACTTTCAGCACGGCTGCCTTTAGACTGATGTTTTGGCTGAACCGAAGCACAGAGAACATGCCAGCATTTCTTAAATGAGGGAATTTTTGCCACCTTCAAATTAATTTTTTTAATATTTTTATTGATTTGAGAGAGAGATAGAAATGTCGATTTGTTGTTCCTCTTATTTATGCATTCATTGGTTGCCCTGACCAGGGATTGACCTTGCAAGCTTGGTGTGTCGGGACAATGCTCTAACCAACTGAGCTATCCTGCCAGGGCCACCTTTCAATTGATTCTGTGGCCTGGGTGTTCCCCAGGTCCTTCTGAACTCTATTTTTCTTGAACCAAATGGATTTCTTACACATTTGGAGTAACTGATGTGCTCCTAAAAGAAAAGGGAACATGGGGGCATGTGATATCAGTCTTCAACAGAAAGGACCTATCAGTGGGAGGAAGGGGAGAGAGTGGGATAGCCTAGGAGCTGGCGTCACTCAGCACACGCACAGGCTTCCCTGGCGCACTGCAGCCATCCCCCAGGGTGCTCTGCAGGACAGCCAACAAAGATGTGGACTGTGCATGAGACAATGGAGTCAAAGTAACAGCGTGACAGAAGCTATGCCCTTGCCATCTGTCTCTTTTTGAAGGATGCCCCGAACCCAGCATTGTGTGCCTTCGTCGGGCACATGCTACTACCTGTAGCGTGTGATCCGTTTAAGACTTCTCTGTGATATCTGAACGGCCTCCTACAAAGACCCTGAACCCCTGTCCTGAAACAGGCCAGTGACCAATTCTGGCTTCCCCTGGTGGAGAATTTGGGGGATACATGACATCAGTGGTTTGGAGCATTCTCTCACCCAGTGCTTACAGGAGGCCAGGAGGGTGAGCAGAGGAGCCCCTGATTGCAGCCCGCTAGGTCATCAGCATGCATTTATGGAGCAGTTTCTGTACGTCTGGCTCTGTGCTGGGCGTGCTGTGGTGAGCAGTACCAATGCAGCCCCTGCCCCACTGGAGTTTATAGTGTTAGGGGAAAAGGAAAAGTGAGGAAGTGAGAAAGGAAGAGCAAGGACAAGGGTTATCAATGAAACCTACTAGGGGCTGAGAGCAGGAAGAACAGAGGGTAGCCGGCTCTCAGCTTCTTCCTCTCCTGTCCCACCATATCCTATGCCCTGCAAAGCACCCCCTCCCACCCTGTCTCCCCTCCTTCTCCCCGTCCTCTTTCACCACCCCCACCCCGGCCCGCTCCCAGCGCCGCCTATTTCGTTTTCCCCTGGTGGAGCCCCGCGAGCAGCCCCACCAGGTCCCTACCCTACCCGCTGCGCAACTGCCTGGGCGCGAGCCGGGCGCACCCCACCCCCACCCCGCCCCTGCGCCCCTGAGAGCGGGCTGGACATCCACAATGGGAAATGAGGCCAGCTACCCCGCGGAGATGTGCTCCCAATTTGACCATGACGAAATTAAAAGGTTGGGCAAGAGGTTTAAGAAGCTGGACTTGGACTCTTCGGGTGCCCTGAGCGTGGACGAGTTCATGTCCGTGCCCGAGCTGCAGAAGAACCCGTTGGTGCAGCGAGTGATCGAGGTTTTTGACACCGACGGCAACGGAGAGGTGAACTTCGAGGAGTTCATCGTGGGGACCTCCCAGTTCAGTGTCAAGGGAAACAAGGAGCAGAAGCTAAGGTTTGCGTTCAGCATCTACGACATGGATAGAGACGGCTACATTTCCAACGGGGAGCTCTTCCAGGTGCTACAGATGATGGTGGGCGACAACCTGAAAGACTGGAAGCTGCAGCAGCTGGTGGACAAAACCATCATCACCCTGGACAGGGACGGCGACGGGAAGATATCCTTTGAGGAGTTCAGAGCTGCGGTGGGGGGCTTGGAGGTGCATAAGCAGCTGGCGGCAGCCGTGTGAGTTTTTCGCAGCTCCGCCCAGCGCTGACTTTTCACTCCTCTGTCTCTTTCAAGACCAGCTGGAGATGCCCCGCCACTGTCTTTCTGGCTTATCCAGAAGTATTTCTCTTTGTAAAGCCGCATTTTCTGACACGAGCCTTGTGACCAACCGATGTTAGTTCTCGCAGAGACTCGGAGTGACACCTAGGGGGGAAAGAGGAGGAAATGGCTTTTATAAACATCTTTTTTCTTTGTTTTGATTCACAGACCAAACTATAAAGAGCCAAGAAGAACTTTAAAAGTTCAAAACTGAGGAGATATCTTTGCCTTTCCT
Source organism: Tonatia bakeri (assembly GCA_004024845.1). Classification (NCBI taxonomy): domain Eukaryota; kingdom Metazoa; phylum Chordata; class Mammalia; order Chiroptera; family Phyllostomidae; genus Tonatia; species Tonatia bakeri. The sequence continues at coordinate 260,478 of PVIA01000479.1, forward strand.
TCTCATTATTTTACATATGGGAAATAATTGTACAATTCAAATCCCACGTTAGGTTAACAGTTTTCTTTCACTTGCGGTGTTCGGGGGTCTTTTGACAGATAGTGAATTTCCCATTGTAGCAGCAGGAACGCGTATTTTTCTCTTGCCTGAGCACCTCTTAATCGCTTCTCTCTGGGCAACAAACCCGTCTTTCCCTTTCCCAGGCTGCATCCCACTCCCCATAATGCATCTAGAAACCCCTGAGCAGGTCTTGAGGGTTGAGAATCCAGTCAGGCCCCTCATGCTGCATTGCTCCAGCTCCCAGGCAGAAACAGGTCTCGGGGCTCCGGTGAGAAACACTAAGTCTGAACTAAGTGCTGCCCTGCATAGCTGTCAGCCTCAGTGGCAGTGGGTCTTCAAGGTTGGCTGTCCACCCTGATAGGAAGTTCAGTTGAAGGGCTTGCAGTCAAACAAGGCAGGAACCATTCTGGAAAGCTCTCTCACTTCCAATACTCAGCCCCATGCCAGCAGATGAGGATGGGACAGGTTCAGTGTCGTTCTTCCCTGGGCCGAGGCAGTGAAAATTCTGGAGACAGTGGGCTCTCCCCAGGATGCTGAAGTGGTGGTGGTCCCAGGAGGTCAAGGGTGGGTGGACACATCCCCGTAGCAGAGGCAAATGCTGTCTGCACTAACTCGGCTTAGTTTTGAAAATCAGACCCAGGGCCTGGCAGGGAAGCTGAGAGCTCTCTCATCCCAGGAGGCCATTCCTCTAACATAACATTCATCCCAGAGTTTCTCACACCCTAATAAGCCTGCAGCCAAAGCATGTGCGGGAACTCTGGGCAAGGTGCACAGGGCAAGAGCCAGTGGGTGTGCATCTCTCCCCCGCTTCGAGGTCAATGACGTCATGTCAATAGCTGGAAATCATCCATGGTGGGAGTAGTACATCCCGGAAGAAAGCAGAAAGTCGTAGTTGGTTTGGCTTTGCTTGTTTTGGAGGGCATGTACCAGTAAGTACAGCGCTGCCTATACCCTAGACATGACCAGCTCTCTGAGGTCGCACTTCACCCCATCCCTGTTCCTCCGAGTGGACCACTCCCCATGGAAGGTGCCGAAGGCTGTATAACACCAGGACAATGAAACATACTCTCCCTACACGCTCTTAGCCAAGAGACAAAACTCAGGCGATTCTGCTCAGGACAAGGAAGATCCATTTCAAGGATATCCTTATGTTCTGAAGAAGCTGGAAGGAAGTCTTAGCAGGAAAAAAAGTAGGAAAGATAAGTCCACAGATTGAATTACTGTCAGGATAACCCATTCATCAAGGCATCCTGCCACACTTTATTTAATAGCTTACTTAGGAAGCACAAAGAACAGGAGTCCTTGTCCCTTGAATTCCTGTGCAGTCCTAAGAAAATGCGTTAATAATCATTAAATGCTCCCAACTCTGTAGTGATATATGAGTCATACCCCTATTGCAGGGTAACATAGTTCTAAGACTCAGACACACCTGGGTTTGGATTCAGTTCCAACTGGATTTTTATTACAGTCACTTCTTATTAGCTGTGTGAGTATGAGCAAGTTACTTAACCTCTCTGTGTCATTCCTCCTACATACCAGGGTTGTTCTGAGGATTCAAAAACACAAAACATGTTAAAAAAAAGAGAGAGATATAAAGTGCTTGGAGCATAGTAGGTTCATTCTACTGATATCCTTCCCTTCTCCCTCCCTCCACTTCTATTAGATCCACACATAAGGGAGACAGGAAGTGTATTGATTCCTTTAGAACCCTTATTTAGTGCTTAGCCACACCCACTCTATATTTAACTGGACATTTGTATGATTCTAATCCAGAAAGAAAACAATGCCAAGGTCCTCCTACCTCCTCATTTGCAAAGGAGACAGCAGAATTCTCAACTGGAGAAAGTTTAAAAGAGAGAGGCTCTCTCATTCTAGCTCAACCCTTTTGACTTTATGGAGGAAACTGCATGAGGAAAGTGAGCATGCATAGCCAGATGACGCCCCCCAAAAAAGAGACATTATTTATATACTCTGTAATGTGCACAGTAAAATGTAGAAAATTTATAATTATGGCCAAGGGTTTGAAACATGTGGGATTACATAGTCGAATTTAACAAGCAGAAGGAAAACATTCCCACTCAAGAGTGGTTAGAATTAAACCAACTCCTTGATCAGTCTACTTAGTATAGTTACCCAAGGCTTTGGGACAATAACCTTGAACTGAGAGCCTGTTTCTTGCTTCAGTAACAGGAAAGATCTGATTTATACAGCTTTGGGGGAAGAAAGATCATATTTACTTCTAAGTTAGAATGCTTTGATTTTTCTCTCTGTTACTGGTTGCCAGCAAATACAGTTCTGTACAATTTGGTGTGAGATAAATAGTGGACAGTTATTGAACGACTGTCCCAGGTGCTGTTACATTTGTTGTATCATTTAATCATTATAACAGCACTGTGAAGTGGGTGCCATCATCTCAGTTTTACAGATGATTCTGCAGAGAGATCTAGAAATTTCTCCAAGGTTTCCCTGCTGGTTAGTGGCAAAGCAAGGACTTGAACCGGCCTTTCTGACCCCCAACCGCTGAGCTTTTCCCACCTCACTGTATTGTCTCCTATTTTTGTGGTTCCTATATTTACCTGCCTCAAATTATTCTGAAAGCCTTGTTCATGTAATCAAATCAAGCCTCACTTCTCACATAAGAGGTGAATTGTTTGCCAACCCTGCCTCTTTCGTTCTGTGTATTACAAAAACCACACACGTATTCAGCAAGGCAGTCTTAAATCATCTTCCACCTTCATCTCATCTTGAAAAATATTGACAGTATTTAGATTAAACTGATACCAGCAACCAATGTCCGCTGAGGCTACAGAGATCAGAAACAATATGTTCTTGTGAATCCTGTATAACCGGTTGTGTCTGTTCTCTACCATATGTTGCAGTCCCCAAGCACTAGGCACTTCATCTTTTGAAACATAGGAAAAAATATATGGAACTAGAACAGTTGGTTTATCCTCTAAGTCTATGATACTTGAGAATTCTCAAGGAAATATCTCCCAGGAATTTTTTTTTTAATTATAAATTCCATTCTTCACTTATGTTATTGATTCTCTCTGTTAGAATGTAGAGTAGGTAGTTATTTCTGACTACCCTGTTTTATCTATTTAGCATGACTTGAAAAGGTAAGGTTTTTTTAATGTTTTATTTATTTTTAGAGAGAGGGAGAGGGAAGGGGAAAGAGAGGGAGAGCCATCAATGTGTGGCTGTCTCTTGAGCACCCCCCACCAGGAACCCAGCCCACAATGCAGGCACATGCCCTGACCCAGGCACATTCAAACCAGTGACCCTGTGCTTCCTAGGCTGGCACTCAATCCACTGAACCACACCAGCCAGGGCAGGAGAAGTGTTTTAAGATAAGGTGGCATCATATAGAAAAGTCAGCGCACTAGACTGAGAATCAGAACTGGACCCCTCTACATTCATATTGGGATCGTAACTATCCTGGTGGCCAGAGACTGTGTGAATAGCAGCAAATCACGTGTCAGCTGTAAAGGCAATAGCTGGATCGTAATAAAAGGCCGTAACAGTGAAAGGACACAGCCATAAAGCTGTGTGGATCAAAGGATACCATCTGACAGCTCAGAGGCTAACTCTGACCCAGAAAGAAATTGTTTTGTTGTTAGTTTTACAAAGTGTTTGTTCTCACATTTTTTTATTTGCCAATATTTATAAAATTTGAAGATTTTTTTAGAAATAAAAATCAAAATTGGCCTAAGGAACTGAGGCCAAACCAGGGTAGGTGGGCTGTTATTGGCTGGAGTACCTCTGAAGCATGAGCTGAAATGAAGTCGCAGTGAAGAGAAACTAGTGTGTTCCATTCCTCAGCACGAAAGCTTAAGATGGATTGATGTCTTCACTGTTTTTCAAGAATAAAACTACTGGTCATAAAACATTAATTCCAACAAACGATATTTTTTAACAACTGCAATAACGAAAGAGTTAACAACAACAGAAGCACAGCTGTATAAAATTTCAAACCTCTGTATAATAAAATCTAACAAGACAGAGCTAACAAGAGAACTTAAAAATGGAGAAACATAACATGTTAGGAAAGGGAATAAGAGCTTTTCTCCAACTTTTCTGAAATGCATAATTGGGCAATGGATATAAATATATATGATTCATACGAAAGGAAATCAGGAAAACAAGCATTTAAAACTAGCCCCACTAATTGGGTAAGTACAAACGAGAATATTTAAAGCAGGAAGCAAGGACCAATTATAAAGCAGGACTGTTGAGGATGTGAGCGTCCGGAGTGGGGGGCAACTCTGGCGGCAGTGGGAGTGGTTGTCACACCACCACGGGTCCAGACGGAGACATCGTCTGACCTGCTAATCCCGCCCATCGCAATAGAGATCTCAAAGAAAGAATCAAACAAAATCATCTAAAAGTGCTGTACACAGAAGATTTTTGACTGCAGCAATATTGATCACATATATAAATAAATAATAGAATAGAAAATTAAGCACCTGATAGTTTGGGGGGTAGTTAAATCAGTTATGGTAAAACAGTAGGTTGTATATAAAGCTACTGAAATAAATAAAATGACTATGAAACCACATAAGGTTTTAAAAAATAATATTAATTATTTTAAAAAGTATAATGATTAGACATTCTGTCTACAACTCCGGGAAATATCTATGCCTATGGTCATGATTCAGAAGAGGAAATGAAGAATTAAAAGTAATTGTTTATAAAAATGAAGACTTGAAAATAGTTCTTAAAATAACCATAACTATAAACAGATTATGGTTAATTATCTCAAATTTGCTTTTTAAAATTTTTTCTGAGTTGTTTTAATAATAGATTAAGATTTTTTTCAAAAGGCTGCACTGTGGAGCAAACGCAGCAAATTAAGCACCACGTCCAAGGCTAAAGGATGGTTGCCCGAGCCTCTAAGGGACACAAGGACAGAGAGAAGCTTCTCCTGGGCAACAGGGGCAGTGCCGGGCAGATGGACCACAGTGATGATTCTAGGTCAGAGAAGATGGAGGTGGCCCAGCCCCCAGGGCCTGGGGCGTGACGGGAAGTTCCCTGACTGCAGCCCCTGATTGCTGCACGTCTACCTTATTTTGCTCATCCAAAGAAATGTGTGAATGCTATTAACTTCATTCACAACGTAGCTCCCTGGATTTTGCAAATCATCTCCTGTTTTGTTTCTTTTGCTACATGTGATTTTTCATTTCATATCCATAAAAGAGAAAATTCCAGATTTGCTGAGTGAACATCTTCTTCCTCCCTTTTTATGACTTGTTAAATTATTTTTAGAAATCCCAAATAATTACACTGTACAAGCTTACCCAACTCTCTCCAGCCAAGCAAACTCTGCCCCCTGGCAGCTGTCCTTGGCACCCAGGAAGCCCACACCTCACGCACAACTCCATCCTCTCTCTCTCCTTCACAAAGGGCCATGCGTACGCACACAAAAATGAATCTGACAAATTTTATTGAGCTAAGATTCTTGTAGGCAAAATAGTGGGATGGCAAAAAGTAAAAATCAATTCTTCAAAATTAGAAGCAGCATATGCCTCCTCCACCTTCTGCTTCCAAGTATATAGGAGTTGTCAATATCTCAGAAGCTCCATAGCCTTTCTTTTCTTTACCTCTCACTGAAACCAGTATTCCTCCCCCACCCCCACTCTCTTATTAAAGAACAAGAAAATTATTTTGAACACCAAGATTTGGGTTTACAGACTTAGAGAAGAGATCGTATAAAGCTTAATGCACTAGATCACTGAAAAATAAAGTGATTTCCCCTAGTTCTTAAAATCACTTTGCTCTGGAGCAAAGTACTTAATGGACACTGGAAACCTTGAGAGTAATTATACCTAATTCTTTTTCAAGTATGCATTTCATTTAATAAGCATTTATTGAGCACCTGATATACACCCAGCTTGTGGAAGCACACAAAGAAAGGCAAAGCCATACCTGTCAGAGAAATCTCTCCAGAACAGGCTCACACAGCCATTTCAGTGTTCTGCATGAGAAGTGAAGTCTATCTCAAAACAGATTATAGTCACGCCTCAGAGCTAGAGAGGTTTAAACCCCATAAGCAGTCTATCAGCTCAGATTCTTCGGTTGCAAGCAACAGATTCATTTAAGCAAGAAAGAGGATTATCGAAAAAATAATGTTTTGAAGTGAAAAAAAAAAAGAGTAACTGAGGATGCTACAGTAACCACAGGATCCAGGGAGGTTAGTGGCAGGAAGTAGAAGACTGTGTTTTAGGCAGTGACAGTACACTCAGCTCCAACCTCTTTTAATGCCAAAGGTCTCTGCTTTAGATGCAAATTGGCTTACTTGGGTCACAGGCTTGGCCTGGTGTGACCTAGTGTTACCATAAGTAGTTAACTAATTATAAATAAGAAAGGAAATTAGACGTTGAGCTAAATAAGCAGGGGGACCTGAGCCTGTTGGCTTCACCAGGAAGCCACAGCTTTGCACCCCAGGGCATTACAGCATTTGATTAATCCTCCTCCCATCCCCTCTCCCGTACCTGGCTCCCATACAGGATTGTTGCAGGGTACAGAGGGAGATTCAGGACCTTAGAAGCCTGTCGGTCTAACTAGAGGGTGTGGACTCAACCAAAGCCCATAAAAGCTGGGGAAGTTGATCCGTTCTTTTGAAAAAGCATTTATTTGATCTATCCCAAATCCAAACTGATATAATCTCAGGGGAACAAAGGAGCTCTTCCGCTTTCTTGCTCGACGCACACTCACCCAGTTTGTTGGCATGCGCGTACACTCTCTCCCAAGAGGAGTACGCTGCCAGGAGCAGCAACCAGGGCCTGCAGCAGGTGGCGTGGGCTCCAAAAGACTAAGCTTTAATGTAGAACAGAAATGGGACGCCAGCTTTTGCACTGACCTTGCTGAGGACAGAGTTGGACTTTCTGCACAGCAGGACAGACAGAGATGGGACATTGCAAACCCAGATCTCCAGCTGAACAGACCGTATTGCCAAACCGCAGTCTCTTGAGTGTGGGTCCTTGGAATGCTTGCCTCGTGACTCTGTGGAAGAGCCTGATTTTCACCAGCAACACAAGGAGTGGAGAGTCTGATGGGTAGACACGCCAAAGACATGAAGTGTGGAAGGGCAGCTCCCCAAGGAAAGGATCCTAAGCAAACAAAATCAATACAATACACTTCCAACATAAGCCAGCTGAATGACTGCATCCAATCTTCAATTTTTTACTTTATTAATTGTAAATATATCTTTCACTTAGGCTCCCACATTAGGTCCTCAGATTGATGAACAGTGGCATGATGAAGTCAGGATGGCAAGTTTCCCAACCTTTCTGAGCCTCCACTTTCTCATTACCAATTGAGAATATCCTTCCCTATCTTCCCCCTCACAGAATTATCCTAAAAATCTCCCAAGACCTATGAAAGTATTCTGGGTGAAAACACATGTATATTTTATTATATTATACAAACACATTTTTAATTTAATATTATACAAAAAAGATCCTAGCTCTCATATTCTGTCACCTATTCCTTCAAAAAAATTATTGAAAATCTAGTAAGTGCTACTCAATATTCTAGATAATCAGGGTGTATACACTGAACAAAAGTGGACAAAATCCCTGGCTGCTTAGAACTTATTCTACATAAGGAAGAAAATAGGAAATAATCACCTTGACTGGTGTGGCTCAGTGGGTTGGGCATCATCCTGCAAACTGAAAGATCATTGGTTCAATTCCCGGTCTGGGCACATGCCTGGGTTTCGGGCCAGGTTCCCAGTTTGTGGGTGTGAGAGGCAACTGATCGATGTTTTTCTCTCATATTGATATTTCTTTCTCTCTCTTTCTCCCTCCCTTCCCCTCTCTCTAAAAATAAATAAATAATTTTTAAAGGTAATAGGCAATAAACAAAGATATATTCTGTTGAGAGAAAAATGAAGGTAAGGGGGATAGACTGTGTCCAGGAAAGAAGGGGAGGAGGAAGGCAGGATTTGCTTTGTAACCACGGTGGTTAGGGGAGACTTCACTGACCAGTGACACTTGAGCAGAGACCCGAAGAAACCAAGGCAAGGAGCAATGCTGAATCCTGGTAGAAGAGTTTACAGGCAGAGAGAACAGAAAATGAAGACCCGCAAACAGGAAACTGCTTGACCGAGTTAAGGAATGGTGAGGAAGCCCACGGGGCTGACAGAGTGAACAAGTCAGAGAAGAAGGACGTAAAATTAGGATGAATGGGGCTAAATCAGGTAAGGTCTTCTAGGCCATTGTAAGGACTCTGACATGTGTTCGGTGTGAGATGGAGGACCATTGCTGGGCACTGGGCACAAGACTGGTGTATTTTGAGTCATTCTGCCTGCTATGCAAAAGACAGGCTGAAGGGGCCAGGAAGCCAATTAGGAAGGTATTTGTGAAGAGACCAGGTGAGATGATGGTGCCTTGGACCAGCCAGGGTGGTTGGTGGTGGTGGTAGGGAGTCATCATGGTCTAGACATACTTCGAAGGTAGAGTCCACCATTTCTGCAGACACACTCGGTACAGGACGCTAGAGAGAGAGGAGTCAAGGCTGGCTCCAAGGTCCTTGGTCTGAGCAAGTGCAAGGATGGAGATTATGTTAAAACGGGAAAGACTGTGTGTGCAGCAGATTTCAGGGGAGAAGTTCAGAGTTTATCTTGATGTGTTAAGTTTGAGATGTCTATTAGATATTCATATAGAGAGGCTGAGTCAGGAGTTGGGTAAGATATAAATTTGGAAGTCATTGGCCCACAGATGGCATTTGAAGCCATGAGTCTGGATAAGAAAGTAAGTGCATCTAAGTCACTGAAGGTCTGCCAGTGTTTTATGTTCAGAAAGATGGGGAGGAACCAGAAAACAAGACTGGTGTATAACGAACAGACAGGTGTCCCAAAAACAGTGAAGAAAATATATCAAAGAAGATTAAATAATCAACAGTGTCCAGGCTGATACATGAATAAGGTGAAAACTGACTAGTGAATTTGGCGACGTGAAGGTCATGGATGGCTTCAGTGGGCATTGTTTAGGTAATGGGTAGGGACAAACGCCTGTTGGAGCAGGTCAAGGGAAGAGAATGGGAATTGAAAGTAGTGGAGGACTCTTTAGAGGACCAGAGAAACTGAGTAGTTGCTATGCGTTGGGAGATATGGATTGGCAGCTAGGCAGGCTTAGTTCATAGGACTTAGCCAGTAACATCTAAGGCACAGGATGAGTGAAATACTTTAAAACTGCACATCCTACTGAAGGTTTGAGAACTAGCCAGTTATCTAACCAGCTGTCAAATGTTTCCAGTGTCTACATCTGAGCAGGACTCAAAGCAAGGTCTGGGTGGCAACAAAATTGGCGGGCCCAACCTCTGCCTGTCAGTGGAAGAACTGATGATCTGGACAGAGTCCCCTCAGAGCATTTGACAGTATAGGCGCCTCCCTTTGTCTGAATCTAGTTTGTTCCAGAAAATGTGTTAGCTACTGGATTTCCAGATAGCAGTCGTCCTTTCCATTACTTTAGGTGGGAAAAGCAATAAAGCACTCCCACTTGCACTAAAACCCAACCAGCTTCCCTATATATCACTAGAACACTCTTAGGCACCTTTTAGATGTTTAATGTCTCATGCACAATGCAGGGGTTGTTCTGTGGGGCAATCTACCAAGGACTTCTGCATCACACAAAGCAGCTAAGACACCACTTTTTTTAATGCTTAATCACTGGGTATTCATAGGTTCAGTATGCAGAGCGTGTTTTCCCTCTGCAGTGCAATGCACATGTACTACTCTAAATGAACCATAAAATAAAGTGTTAAAGTAACATCAGTATAAATAACATTTAGCAAAATAAAATGAGCAAAGAAGACAATTTTTAATGGTTCTTTTTTTTAGATTTTATTTATTTATTTTTAGAGAAAAGGGAGTAAGGGAGAGAAGCATTGACGTGAGAGAGATACATTGATCAGTTGCCCCCAACTGAGGACTGAGCCCACAACCCAGGCATGTGCCCTGACAGGGAATAGAGCCAGCAACCTTTCACTTGGTAGGATGACACCCAACCTACTAAGCCACACTGGTCAGGGCTGAATGGTTACTTATTGATTAAAGAGTTATCTGAGATTGGGTGAGCTGCAGCGAGCTTGTGACGGACAAAGGGAAACTGTAAATGACTGAGATTTCTCCCTGGCTAAACCCTGGGATAGCCTTCTCTCCTCGACACCGGGGACCTCAGGCGTGTGTGGCCGAGAGCTATCTGATGGAGCTGCAGGTGAAGTGATGAAGAAAATAAAAAGCATACTTTTGTTTGCATCTCTTGCTTCCATTTATGCAGCTCTTGATGACATGAGTCTGGGCTTTGATTGCAAATCTGAATGTGATGTTTCCTCTCATGTCACAACTGCAATCATCATTTTGTCTGCCTCACTTAAATTTATTTTAAAGATTTGACATTGAATATTCATCGCTCCTCTCCTTCTTCTTCCTCTCACCAATGACACATGTCAAGTCGAACCAGTTCCACCTCATTAGAACACCAGCGCTCTTGTGGCGACTCGGGGCAGGTGCCAATAACCGGTGCACGGCACACTGACCCTGTGGTCCTCGGGGACCAGCAGCCAAGTCACAGCTGCAGCTGTACGTCTTATCACTCAGGCGCAGACACAATTTAGACATTTCTATGGGCACTCACAGGCAGACTATGTGGGTTTTCAATTAGGATGCTGAGCTGTGAATAAAAATGTTTGCAAGTTGTTATAGGGAACAGAGTGCAACTAGCGAGGGATCTGTAAACCCTGTGAGTCTAAAAGGCTGTGTGTGCTTTGGCCTCAGATGGACCTGGATCCACAGCCTGGCTTCCCATTGGTTAGTAGTATGATCCTGGGTTAGGTCATTAATCTCTGTGAGTCTCAGTTTTCTCAGATGTGAAATGGGGATAATGATGTTTAATGTACAGGATTATTATAAGGTCATAGTACCCCACTGATGTCTGGAACACATATTAGATGCCCAATTTTTAAAAAAGTAACTATTGATACTTCTATTTGTCTATTAGTGTATGGGTGTAAACAACAGAAATTTAAAGAAGGAGATGTATAAAATAAACTGAATACAGCTATTTGTTGTTGAGGTAACAAGAGGAAAACGAGACGATTGTTATGCACAAGAAAACAGATGATTCGTGGGGGTTACCAGAGGGGAGGGGAGTGAGGAGAGGTAGGCAGGAGAGGGGGTACAGGGGATAAATGGTGGCGGAAGACTTGACTTGGGTGGTGCACACACAGCACAATATACAGATGATGTATTATAGACTTATACTCCTGAAAACCTACATAATTTTATTAACCAATGTCACTCCAATAAATTCAATTAAAAATAATAAACGAATAAATAAATAAAGCCAAAATGACTCTCTATAAGTTACATTTTTCTTCCTCAGCTTGGCAGAGCCTTGTAAAAAGCAGTGCCAGTCTGTTTAGTGTTTTGCCAAATGGTGGATGACACTTATGTTGAAGGCCAAGGTGAATTGCCTCAGTTTGCTCTTCATTCATAGCAGTAATAGCACATTGAACCCTTCTGTGATAGCTAGTTCCTATATATGTTACAACAGGTCCAGGCCAAAAGTTATTTCCAAACACATTTGTAAGTACTTTCTGGAGGTCAAGGTTAGACCCTGTTTACCATCTGTAGAGAGATGCCCCAGGAAAAGCTCTAGCACCTGTGTACCCGCAGGGCCCAGTACACCTCCTTACCCTATCCTAGCCCAGCACGCCTTGTTCCCTAGGGCAGGGCTTCCACCTGCCTTCTCAGGCGATCTGCCTAGTCTTCCTGCCTGTGTCCCAGTCTCCTGGACCTGGAGTCTGTTCTACGCCCCTGCTCACCTGTAGTCATTAGTTCACCAGGGATCCTAGCGCCTGTCTTTGAGCCAGAGCCACGGCCTGAAGTAGTGTCACAGAGGAAACAAGATTCCATGCCTTGGCCTCCACCAATGCCTAAGACCTCCAAGCTCTGCCTTTGAACTCTGCCTCCTAGATACGCTTCCCAGAATACCCAGGAGGTCTAGCCAGGCCTGAACCATGCCTGGCTGGCTCTCTCTCCAGGGCTCAGAATGAAGGTGGGGAGAATGAAAGAAAGGGAAATCCCTTCAAGTAGGTGGGAGGATCACCCACATCAGTCACTGATGTGATTACGAGTGTAGGCTCTGGAACCGGACTGCCTGGGTTCAAACCTCAGCTCTAACCTTTACTAGTTATGTGGCCTTGGACCAGTTATTTAACTCCTTCGTTCCTAAGTTTCCTCACCAGTGAAGTGGAGATAGTAACAGCACCTACCTACCTGATAGGTTGTTATAAGTATTAAACAAGCTACTGCATTGGTAAAGAGCTCAGAACTGTGCTTCCCACATACTGTGTTAGATAAAGATGGATGATGATGATGATGATGATGATGATGATGACCAAAACCCTGTGGCAAAGGAATGACACCCAGGCTCCTCCTTAGCATTGGCATCTGAGGGCTTGCCTGGTGTCCCAGCTTCTCCTTCACGACACAGGCCTCGTGCACCCTGCCCCTAAGCCACAGTCTATTTCACGAGCCCTACATCACTGCACCAGGGGGTCATGTCTTCCCTTTTTTTCCCAACCACAAGCTTAGAACGCTTCCTGTTCCACCTGCCTCTCTTACTCTAAATCTCATCTCATGAGTCAGCTTCTCCCCAAAACCCAGGGGGCGTGGGGTATACATGCTCCCTCCCTCCCGAGATTCAGGCTGACTGAAGTCAAGGACAGAACCCTCCTCTCTCCATCCTGCGGTACTTTGAAGAGTTCCTGGCACATAGGAACACCTGCTCCATAGAGAACTCACGAGGGTTCTTAGATATCACATGTAAACCCCTCAGTGAAGTGCCTGCCCATTTAGTTATTATAACTGTTGTTGCTGCATCTGTGGCAGAGCCCAGGCCCGGGAGTGACACAAACATGGGCCTGCAGACCAACATTGTCCCTTCAAAGCTGCCGGGACATCTGTTTCCTCAACTATCAGTTGCAGTTATCATACCTGTCTCAGTGTAATCAGTCAATAAATCCCAGGTCCCATCTCTCTCCTCCACGGCTGACTGACTTGGGGACCTAGGACCCACTTCTCTGGTCCTAGGATCCTCATCTGTAAAAGGGGCACATTGAAGTAGTTGATGCCCATGTTCCCTGCCAGACCTAAATTTCTAAATTATTGAATTCATCATCTTTCCCCCCGAAACCTACCCACTCTGTGTCCCTGAGAGAGGTTCGTTTCTTGATAACTAACTAGTCAGTGTTTTCACATATTAAATTGTTTCTTTCATTGGACTCCCCATCAGCCTCTCCCTGGAGACTGCAGCGTGGTCCCGACTCAGGGTCTCCGCACCAGCCCGGGGGCCGTTCCTACACTAGGACCGTATGGGAGTACCCCCCCCCCAGGAACTGCTCTGTAGTGGCCTCGTTCCAGGCTGCATTCCTTTCCCCCGGAGCTCTACAGAGCACACAGGAAGGCACAGTCTCCTGCATCCTCTGGGTCTAGAAAAGAAGCATCTGCCTCTGAGAAAGCAAGTGTCGGCCCGAGGGGAGCATCGTGTTCACGGTCTTTCCTTTTCTGTTTTGCCCCAGACTCTGCAAATGGGCATCAAACACTTCTCGGGACTCTTCGTGCTGCTGTGTGCAGGCTTGGGTCTGTCCATCTTGACAGCCATTGGCGAGCACATAGTGTACAGGCTGCTGCTACCACGAATCAAGAACAAATCCAGGCTGCAGTACTGGCTCCACACCAGTCAGGTGCGTGCCGCAGGCGCCTCGCTCCAGTGTTTGTTTGTTTGTTTATTTATTTATTTATTTATTTATTTTTGCTCCATTGTTCTTAAATGTCAGAATTCCCAGTAGCAGGAGAATCCTGCAGAGCCCCAAGTCAGACTGACCAATGACAAGTTTCCACGAGAACTAGGGTGGTGCAGACACCCTCAGTGTACAAGACACAGCTCCCTCTATCCCATTAATTCACTTTCCCCTCGAATTAAGCTCTTCCTGAAAGCCTCTTCCTTTCATATAACCCTCCACTGCTGCTCACAATGAAAGCAACAGAATTGTTTTTAATCTGGTTTCACCAAATAGGGACAATCTGAAGACAGGACATGAAAGATTTGTATTTCTATAGATTCTTTCCTTGCCAAAACCGGAACCCATTCAATGAGCTTAAAGTCCCTGATTCCCTCTGAACCCACTGACCCGTGTTCTCTCTGCATTTTTTCAGTGGTCCAGAAAATGGGGCCACTTCTGCCCCAGTCATCGGCTTTGCCGCTTTGTTATCGCAGTACATTTTTTTCCAGGTAACTTACATTGGTTCAGTTACACCTGAACCCTGTTTTTCCCACCTTCATCCTAGGAAGAATTTGTTTTTTTAAGGAGAATTCTGCAGACAACTGATCTTCATTGTGTGTTAGTGTGATTACTTTCATGCTCAAATGCTCTTCTTTCCTTTTTTGTTTTGGCTGCTAGGAAGCTCAGGCTTTTTTTTTTTTAATGCATCATTAGCAAATGCGCCAGGCCTTTTGCCACACCTCAGTCACAGCAGCTCTTCTTTATGTCATGTACCTTTTTACAACCCAGAGCATCACTAAGCTTCCTATCAAATTATTTTTTCCCTCCAGGTAGAATAATAACTTATAATTCTTGTTCTCTTGATATTCGGGATTGAATGTTGATTGCTTTTCGGGCATCCCTGGAAGTTTGTTTAAAGAGGCCAAGGTTTGTAGCGACAAGATACACTATTAAATCGCAGGCAGAGCTTTGTCCCTGACTGTGTGTTTCTAATGATCTCTACGTGTGAATCTGTTCTTTCCACCAGAGATTACACAGAGCACTAAATACATCATTTGTGGAGGAAAAGAAGCCGCGTTTCAAGACTAAGCGTGTGGCGAAGAGGTAAGAAGAAGCCAGTGCTAGGTGTCTTCAGATTTGTTCATGTAAAAGTTTAGAGATAAAACTGAGACTTCGTGTTCAACAGGGAAATTATGTATAAATAATTCAGATCAAATTAGTACCGCACTGTTGATAAACACAATCAGTAAAAGTCTGTGTGACTTCAAGTGGAAATAGAACAGACAAAGAACATGTCTGTACACACACAAACACCAAAAGGCAGCCTGGGTGATATTCGTAGCGGGTAAAAGCTCATGTGTGGCCTCCACAGTGAAGCCGTTGGGTCCAAATCCCGCCTCGGACACTGACAGCAGGCCTGGCCTTGGGCACATCATTTAACTTCTCCATGCCAAAGTTTCCTCATGTGAAATTGAGATAAAAACAGTACCTATTCCATAGAGATGCTGTGAGAATTAAATGAGATAATACACATAAAGCCCTGAAAACAAAGCTATTTTAATCACTCTTGTGTACAAAGTACATGTAAGACAGTTCGTGAATCCTGCAGGTAATCAATTTCATGCAATATTGCATTTCGGGCACGTTTCCACTCCCCACTCCACTGAAGCACTCCTAGGAATAGGCAAAATAGGCAACAGATGTGTTCTGCTTAATTCATTTCCTGGCACTCTTACTACAAACTCCCCAGAAAAGAGGAGCTCATTACCAGGAAGTAACGAGCACTAAAGGCATAGAAGACATTTGAAAATTAGAACTTCACCCCCTGCCCACATCTAGCCTGTGAAGGATGGTTGCCTGTTCATTCATGGTAGCCAAAGACGTCCACGCATCTGGGTCTGGTTCCTGGCGTGGCTGCCGAAGGCGGCCCCCGGCTCCTCCACATGCCCAGGGGCCTCCACTTTGGGCATTCCCTCCAAGCTACTGCCATCTAGGGCAGATCCTAGGCTCAAAGCTTGGCTTTCTGGGTAATTTTGAAACCTGACACTCATACTTCTCTAATAGGGGACAAGGGATGAAAACTGTTGTTTGTTTTTCTTGTTTGAACCTCCCCGGGCACTGCGGCGATCCCCTTCTCTCCAGTTTTCATCTAGCTTGTCAGAATCCCTTCCACTATCTCTTAAAGCCTCTTTGCAGTCGGTGAGCAGACTCTCCCCACCGCCCCCCACCCGCCGCTCAGTCTGTGGTCTCCCTGTATCATAGCCGGCAGCCCTGTCGGCGACGAGCTGTAGGCTAATCAGGTCCCAGCTGTTCTATGTCATGTTACATATATTTTTTCTGTAATTATTTTTCACATAAATGTTTAACCAGAGGAACCAAGAAGTCACAGCAGCAAAGACATCATCTCCTAACAACAAAGCCTTTGTTTTCCAGCCGTAATAGAAATAGGAAGCTCAGGGAGGCCCTCTCCAACTGTGATGCGAGTCCCAAACACATCTCTTTGGCCTCAACTGAGAACCAAATGTGTCTTTCACTCAACCTAGCCACTTTCCTTGGCAAATTGCCTTCCAGAACCCCTTATTTGGAGAAGGAACTAAGGCAGAACAAAGCCCTGTGGCTC
This sequence comes from Tonatia bakeri, assembly GCA_004024845.1. Taxonomy (NCBI): domain Eukaryota; kingdom Metazoa; phylum Chordata; class Mammalia; order Chiroptera; family Phyllostomidae; genus Tonatia; species Tonatia bakeri. The sequence goes on from PVIA01000479.1 coordinate 276,946, forward strand.
AGGTTGGGTCCACATTTCCTGTGCCACCTGCTTACAACCCAACTTCCTCCTGGATCCTGTCAAACGCAGCAAGTGTCTGAGGTCCCACAGCTGTCATGTCTCTTCTGAATGGCCTAGGGGAGCATCAGACTTCCATGTTCGCAACTGCTCTGTGGAAGGTTGCTTGGCTTCTTTTTCTTGTTAAATACAGTTCACTCACTGGTCACATTACACTCCAAGGTTGAGGAAGGCTGCGTACAAAACACAACCTAAACACTGTGGAAAGCAGCAGTGTACCATAGCCATTCCTTGCAATCAGACACCAAGTCTGACACTCAGCATCCGGCGTCTGGCATGCACAGGTGGCCCAGAGCCACCTGTCCGTTATCAGGGCACTTGCAACACTAGAGTTCGTCGTGGAATCCAGCTTTTGCTTATTCATCTACATTATATTTCTAGATATGTGTACAAAGCTCTAGAGAAAACTATATTAGCTAAATCCACTGACCTGATTTCTGTGGTTGCCTGTACAGCCCAAGGAAACATGAAAGGTAGATGCCCCCTATGCCAAGGTTTTCCCCATTCCATTGTGAATCATCCATGATACTAGAGTTACTTCTGTCAGCTTGAAAACTCTCCTCTTTCTTTTTTGGAAGAGTATCTTTGCAAATGCCCATGCCTGCCGCAACTTGACATCCCTCCTATGTGCCCCATATTTGTCGAGTGAATAAAGCAATAGATAAATGAGTCAATTACTAACATATGGGTTTGAGGAAAGGCTAGGAGAAGCTTTGGGTCATGGTATGAAAGTTGATGTTGCTCCTCTTTTATTTAAAACAGAGAAAAAAGTAGCCGATTGTAAGAGACTATTTATACATAGCCCTTGGTTTATTTAACATGTGCTTTCATGTAAGTTTTGGTGTCCTTTGCCCCCCTGGATTTCCAGTACACCCCACTTTTCCCTTTCCTGTCACTTCTAGATACACAAAAATTATAAACCATATAACACACACCACAAATAAGAAAGTTCTGAAATTATTCAAACTCAGTGGGAAATGAGTCAAAAAAAATAAGCAAAAGTGAACAATTAAAGGCTAGAAGGGAAATTATAACCCCATCTCTGATCCAGGTACAAAGCCAGGAGAACCATAAGTGGGCTCATTGTAGAATTTTTACCCAGCCCAGGACACATGAAAACTGGACTCTGGTACCCCCTGCTCATTTACATGAGGCTGAAACTATGAGAAATGTTACAGAACAACAGGGTGGTTGGAATGTGGTTGTGTGTTTTAATGACTGGGGCACATATCAGTTAGTTTTCACTGTGTGAGAAATTATCTCGGTAGTTAATGTTTGAAACAACAGGGAGTTGCTTATGAATCTGTGGGTCAGCTGGGCATTTGACTGAGCTGGGCCAGACTTGGCTGACCTTGGCTACATAGGTTCATATGTCTGCAGCCAGCTTACGGGCAGGGGGGAAGCCACTCAGGGTTGGCCGGTCTATGAAGGGTGCTCAGCTGGGACCTGGGCAGGCTGGGGACTCTCTCCACATGGTGTGTCATTGTCCGGCATAGTAGTCTGAACTTGCTCACCTTGTGACAGCAGGTTCTGAGAGAAAATGGAAGTGTGTGAGGTTCTTAGAAGTTTAGGCGTGAAACTGCCACCTGCCACTTCTGCCACTTTCTATTGCCCAAAACAGTCCTGAGAATGGACTAAACTCAAAGGGAAGGGAAAACGGACTTCCCCCTTTTGAATTCCCTTGGTAAGGATGAACTGCAAAGTCATGTTACAGAGAGGCACGGGTGAGGAAGAACAAAGGATTGTGACCACTTCTGCCATCTATCACAGGGAAAAGTGAAGTAGAGTCATCCCAGGAAATCCTTATGGTTTAGTTCTCATCTGTGTAACTGAATCAAGACTTGAGTATCCCTCCCCTGACCCCTCCCCGTACAGGTCCTCCCCTTTTCTTCCTGGCAAATAAGAGTCCAGGGATAAAATCTCCCTCAGTTATATGGATGGGGACCAAGACACAAGGACCTAATAGAGTGTTTCTGCTTTGTTTGGCCCTGTGGTAGATTGCAAAAGTGGTCATAATCCACCTCCTCCTCCTTCTTCTGGTTCCGTGAGGGCTGGAAGAAATCAGCAGCTTTGCAGATTGGGCTCTAATCTGTTCTTGTAGCAAGAAACTCTTCTCGTTGCATCCAACTGTCAAAGTGTATTTCAGAAACCAGATCCTCCCCCGCTCCTCCTGTACCTGGCCATCAGTAACCCTCTGGCTGTCTACAGCCATTTCTCTGAAATGGTGGTGGGTGGTTCAACCCAAGCCCAATAGAGGATTGTGAATCTATCTCTATTTGACATTCATTATCCTGGCAAGAACTTGGGGCTTTTTTGCGTGCTTTGTTGTTGTTGTTGTTAAGCTTCAGAACTGAGCTGTCAGTCTCAACCCACATCAAGGCATCCCTCTAATGGGAGGCTTTGCTGAAACCTGTGGCTTGTATGCTTTTATTCTCCTCAGACTTCTGAAGTAATGAGTATCAGTGTGGACCTATGAGAACAAAGATGAGCCAGGTTATAGTATTTATGATCAGGCTCATACATAGAGTCCAGCAGCTGAATAATCCAATTCTTACTTTTACTGAGGCACCATCTTTCTAGCCACAGAATGTTTCAAGGCAGTGCTGATTTCTGAGCCTTCCCAGCAGGACGGGAATAAAAGAGCATCTAAGGTTGTTGATGTAAGAATGGGCCATGCCCTAGTCCATTAGCTCTGCAAAGGATACATCCATTCCAGTTTTAGGGCAGCATAAGACTTCCTAAGACCTTGAACTTCAGTTGAAAAGAACTATATTGGCTCCTTTCATCCCCATGACAGCAGCTAGCAGGCAGTCGGCCCATGGCTTTGTTCCTGCATCTCTGAATTATGTGCCCGGCTCCGTATCCCTCACACATGAAAGGGCTAACAGATGGGGAACGGCCCTTTGAGAGCTGCATAGTGGAAGGTCAACCCACAGTGCCTCTTTGTTTCCCAGGTCCAACGTGGGACCCCGTCAGCTCTCTGTGTGGAATACTTCCAATCAGAGTCATGACAACCAACGAAAATACATCTTCAATGAGGAGGGAGGACAAAATCAGCTGGGCGTCGGGACCCACCAGGACATCCCTCTCCCTCCGAGGAGAAGAGAGCTCTCTGCTTCGCTGACCACCAACGGGAAAGCAGACTCCGTACACGGGGCACGGAACTCAGTGATGCAGGAGCTCTCGGAGCTGGAGAAGCAGATTGAGGTCATCCGGCAGGAGCTGCAGCTGGCTGTGAGCAGGAAAACGGAGCTGGAAGAGTATCAACGGACAAAACGGACTCTTGAGTCCTAGCTGACGCCGCCCCTCCCCTTTGCCACTTCCTGGCCTTCCTCTGAGCCCTTGAGACACTTTGTAATGCTCTTTTGTGACAACTGACAAAGGTGTGGGGACTCTGAGGTCTAGGTCTTCTTAGTGGTCAAGTCTGTGCTCCCCAGTCTAAAAGGCGGCAGCAGCTCTTCCCAAGCTCACTCCCTAGGTATCCAGGGTAACAGCCTTTCAGAGCAGGAATCTCAAATTAGTCAGGGGCCAGCACAGCATAAGAGATTTGTGAACTACCAGACAACCCCAGCTCCTGTTAACCTTTTCACCGGGTGCCACAGTACTATTTCTGGTTTTTAGCCCTTTCTCTGTACTAACAACAAGAGATAAAAAGAATTGTTACCCAGACCCGTGTCTTACTAGGTTGTCAGCTTCATTCTCAGTATAGAACAGGACTATCCAGGGTTGTGGTTTTTGATACAACTCCCCAGTCTAGATTTGCTCCTGCATTCTGAATGAGGAACAAGGTCAGAGGTAGAGAAACTAAGGACAGGGAAGTGGGTGCTTAAAAACATCACCTGAACTCATTAATGTGTATTACAGCAGGCAAGGACTGATCGGATTGGGTAAGAGCCGTGATTCTGAGAATGTACTAGCTCTCTGACACCGTCCTGATTAACATTTAGTAGGAACCTGTTTACATGCCACTAGGAAATGGGACAGGGATGTGGCGAGTAGGAAGAGAGGACAGGCCAAAGAGGCGTTAAAAATATACACCTTGCTTTTAGAACAAAAGCTCTGAGCCGGAAAAGCAATTCGGCTAATAAATGGACAGGACTGTATTTGTAGCCTAAGCATCTCCACTGCAGTGCGTGCCTTTTGTAAAAGAGAAAGAGAGGAAAACAGAACAAGGGTGTGGCCTGAGGACGAAACGAATATCCGTGCTTACCGCAACTGTGGGTTCAGTGAAAATGTTCTGCAAACCCCATCCGAGGCCATTTTCAGATCAGCAGTCACCTATCTCTTGGATCAAAAAATCCCAAAAGTGAACCTCAAGCTTGTGAACGTCACAGGCTCCACCATTCAGAAATGTGCCCTGTGCTTCTCATACCTGTCTTGATAACACCCAAGTCAGTCTCCAGCCTCACACCCACTTTCCTCTGAGGAGCTACAAACAGATCTGGCCCCTCCGATTCTCTCCCAGGCCCCATCTAATGCCCTGAAAGATTGCTGTTGGTCACGTGGCACCCCCTCTGCCTAGGCATCCCTTTCCCACCGGGCAGCTGCTTGGACATGCAGGAAGGCAGAGGGCTCTGGGAACTACGGAACTTCAGTTCCCAATGTTAGTGTAGACAGGAATCATCCAGGAACTCGTTAAAATGCTGATTGCCAGGACTCTTCCCCAGACAGTGGCTGGGGGACAGAGGGGAGACTGGAGGTGAGCTCCCAGGTGCCTGACCCATGTGGTTCAAAAATCAGTCTTCAAGAAACAGTTCGAGGAGTGTGACTGTGCCAGGCAGTGGGAGATGGGAGAAGAGCTTTTTTGAGTTTTGTTTTGCTTTTTAATTCTGCAAGTACCTGCTGATTCACCTTCTGTGCAGGCCCTCCCAGTCCCGGGCACCATTGAGGACTAGACTTCCTTGTTTTTCAATTGTTTACTTTATCTTCTCGGTACTCTTTGCTGCACCCCAGTCCATCTGCAGGCTGGCAATGAGTTGGCAGCACTGTGCCAAGCCCCGGGGCCCTGCAACAGCTGCCGATTCTGCAAAGGCACAGCCTACTTTTGAATGGAGCCCCTGCATTCCCAACAAGAGCTACCCAGGCTCCCAAGGAAAGATAACACCCTAAGCTGTAATTACGTAACACTTCAGCAGTCAGTTAATTGTCTGAGAGAACCCAGGGGTGGATGTAGGCACAGGGATACCGATGAGGGAGGTGGGAGGGTTCTAAAGTTAGACTCCATCAACCTCACAGATGAAATAGTTCAGCAGGGAGGGAACAGGTGAGCCTGGAAAGAGGAAGGACATCTGCTTTGAAATGCCCTATCCTCCCACGTTCTCACCCCAGGCCCAGAGAGGTAGGTTTGCAACTGCCTTTGAAAGATTATGCTCCTCAGCTGCCCCACCCTCGCCATCTGCAACAGCTAAGGATGCCGCAGAGACTCTGCCACAGTGCTCCGCGCACCCCTGCCCTCTGAGCAGCCTGGAAGGCTCGTGTACAGGCGTACCTCAACTCACAGAACAGCCATGCTCCTAACGTTGTACGTGGACACTTTTATAACTCATCTCCCGACTGTACTTGAGAAGCTGGCTACTTACAGGAACCCAGAGGTGAATTCTTTTGTAAAGAATCCTTTTGTAATGCAATGAATTATCCCTTAATGTATCTGTTTTGTAAGTTTGGATTTTTTGTATATCGGGTTTACCTTAAGCTTCTCTACTAAGGCATTCTGAGCAGTGGTGATAACATGCCACACCGCCCTGCCTCTCCGTGAGCTGGATGACCAGTGCACAGCTCCTCCAGTACCCTCTGGGGAACTGCTTGGCCAAAACCGTGGCCAGGATGAGGCAAGAAGCTGCAGGGGCTGAAAGCAGGCTTACTGCTACTAACACTGCTTGAAAAGCCTCCTGGTCCGGGGTAAAGAAAAACAAAGCTTAATTGCTTGTGGTGAAATGAAGCTGTCTTCATGTTAAGTAGCAATGGTCATTTTTATCAGTAGTGATTGAACAGTGTTTTTGCAATTTGTGAAACAGTATGTTTGTGTTTTGTAAAAAGATTTCATGAAATGGTAGGTCCTTTGAAAACCTTCCTTTCTCTTGTGCCCCACCCCTGTTCTCTCAGCTCTCTGGCTCAGAAACACCAGGCTCAGAAGTCCGCAGGTGGAGGTGGTATTGTGGTGAGGAAGGGTGCCGAGGATGCTGCAATCTCGCCTCCTCTTGTGGGCTGTTACTCACGAGATGAGGAAGGCCATTCTGGTCTGAGCTCTGGTGCTGGGAAACCTGGAATGTGACACCATCGTGTCACACGCCCCCAGCCCTGTTTTCCAAGGCAGAATTCCTGGCACTGGAAGCCCGCAGTAAAGTAAGACTGAGTGCGTTAGAACAGATGGGTTCATGTAAATAATAGTCAGAGCCCCAGAGCATGGGTGCCTCAAGGTAGAGGACAGGGGATTCCTCCAACAGCTAAAGCCAAGCTGGAGGAAGGACTGGGACGGACAAGTGAGGCAGCCACAGGGTCCCTATCAGTCGAGGTCGTTAATGTGCCTGGAGGTGACTCTCCACTGTTGGATCTTGCTGTTGCACAAACCCTACACAGGACCTGCTGCTTCTGTGCCAGCCAGAGAAGTGTAAGCGGCACAGCTGCCGGGAACGGACCTTTGTCACGTGGGCGATGGACTTCTCAGTGTTGGTGCTGGGTCTGCTCGGTCTTGCAGCTAGTGAGCTCTCCAGCGTGTGGATAAAGGGAGGGGAAAGAAAGTACTTTAGAGCCTCTCTTCCTCCCAACTCAGATTTTTGATGAGCAAACCAGGAAATCCAGGCAGTCTTCAGAAGAAACTTCCTAGTCATCAAAATCGCTTCACTATCTTTGCTCCTCTCTTCACCCCCTGACGCCATCCATCTTATTCAGGATTCCCTCATTCTTCTTTTAGTTTAGTCCCTAATCGTTTTATGAAAATAATGTACTTAAAAGTATTTTCTTAAGATTTGTAACGAGTGTTGTTGGCATTGTGTCTTCATTCTAATGTGTTTGCGATCGCTCCGCTGCAGGAAGAACTGAAATGCCGTCTTGTGAGCATGACGTGACCAGGCTGTTTTGCTCCAGCCACTTTTCTTGTACAACCATGTGGATGGACTAGATGTCCTCAAATCTTTTCCATCTTCAGTTTCTATGACTGTGGAATAAATGTTCAGATAGAAACTTCACTTTCAATGGACTGCTGGCATTGTCCTTGGGGATTCAGATGTTGATGTGGTCCCGGCGCCTTCCTGACTGGGGGCCATTGGTAGTATGGTCTGTGCTGACTTCCTGGGCGTAACCCAAAGTGGCACAAAATATGCTCAGAAAACTCAGAGCCCGGGCATCATGAAGTGGAACAGAGGTGGCTTCGTCTGTGAAAGACTTTCGGGAAAAGCCACGCTATTAAGAGAGGTCTGAAAAACTCTACCCTACCTACCATCATTTAGTAATTCAACAAACATGGGCTAAACAGCTTGTATGTGTGTGTGAAGGGCTGGAAACAAAATGGGGAATGAGACAGGTGTGGTCTCTAACCTCAGGGGCCGCCTCTCAATCTGTCCTTTTCAAAACCTGTCAATAGACAATACCATAAGAGCTAACATTTGTCAATCACTGACTTATAGATCGTGATCTCCCGTAATCCTCCTTATAACCTCATGATGTGTACTCTAGACCTAGTCTGGAGCAGATACACTAGACTTCTAGTTTACAGATAGAAAAACTAAGGATTGGGAAATTCTGTACGTCACCCGAGGCCAGCAAGCTTGTAATAGTAGCAGCAGGGACTCTACGCAGGCAGTGCAGTTTCCAGAACAGCCATGCAGCACTGTCAGGATTTTCCCTCCTCTAACTCCCCTTCAGTCTTTCTGCTAATTGCCTGTGTCTGAGGCCTCAGCCTGGCTCCCAGCTCCACAGAGAGGGAATCTGATGTGATAACTGCACCTGCCTTGGTTCACTCAACACAACAGCCCGAGTCTCACAGAAACACTTTTAGGCCCCTCTTTTTGCTTCCTAGTCCGATCAAGGTCTGGCATAGACACAGCTGTGAATCCCTCAGCAGGCCTGCGGTCTCAGGCGTCCTGCTGTCTCTGACGACTCAGGCCACTTTGGCTCTGACAAATGTGTCCCAAATCTGCTGGCTGGGTGTGTTCTTCACACACATTCTTTTGGAATATACCCAAGTCCCGTCTCATAAAAATATAACCAACCCTACTCTAACCTAATTCAACCACCAAATGACCCAAGGAAGTTTTGCATCATTCATTTGTTTGCTGGATGATTTTAGCCAGGCATTAGGGCTTGCTGCTGGAGATAGAAAGATACAAAAGCCAATTCCAATCCCATGGAACCTGAGTCTGCTGGGGAGACACAGACTGGCAAGACAACATGGCCTCTACTCTGATAAAGAAATGCACACCGAGTACTATGTGAACAAAGAAATCACTTTTGTGCACATGTGTGTGTGTGATGGAGGGTAACAGGCAGCCCAGCTAAAAGAAACCTATGCAAAGCCCCAGAGTTGGGAAACCATGGCAATCAGGCAACTTAGGAACATCAAATAGTTCAATAGGACAGAAACATAAAGCACAAGGTGGGTTGGTAAGTTATGAGGACTGGAAAGAGAAAAGCAGAGAGGCAAGATCACTGTGTTAACCTTGATTTGTATCCCAAAGACTAGAGCAGGGGTCTCAAACTCATTTTCACCAGGGGCCATGTCAGCCTTGCGGTTGCCTTCAAAGGGCCGAATGTAATTTTAGGATTGTATAAATGTAACTACTCCTTAACTAGGGGCACAGAGCTTGGTACTGCCGCCAGGTAGAAACAAGGTGCCAGGCCAGATAAAACAAGGTGAAGGGCCGGATTCGGCCCTCGGGCCTTGTGTGTGCCACCTATGGAGAGGAGGAATCATTTAAAGATTTTAATCTGAACAGGAACATATTTAAAAGATCAGAATCCTCACCACTGGGTGGAAATGCCTTTCATTCACATGCATTTAGTTTGTTTGCTGGGCAGTGAGCAAATGAAGTTAGTTTTTTAATGTTTTGGACATGCTACCATTTAACCAGGACTGGTGGACTTAGAGACAGAGACAAATACATGTGGCCTAGATTCCAAAGACAATGTCAGTCTTATCCTAGACATAGGGAAAAATGGAGAAGAAAAACTGACCCCTTAATTTATTTATAATAGAAGTTACTATTTAGCAGTGCCTGGCACCTGCCCATCATAACCCACTGCCTAGGTAGTCTGTTGGCCCCCAAGTCAACAAAGTTATGCTGCAGACTGCCCGGTAAGCTCAGAGCAGCAACAGGAGTATGGTATTGCTGACTGCAAGTGTACTGTGTCCTGACGCCATGGTGGCTGTGTGTGTGTGTGTGTGTGTGTGTGTGTGTGTGTGTTGAGACAGGGAGTTGAGGGGCTCGAGGGACCCATGACCTCTTCGATGACACTGTAAAATTCCCATTAAACTCGTGCTTAATGGGAAAAAAGTACTTCAATTAATCAAACAAATAACTAATCACAGTTAGCCTCTTATTCTAAGTTGATTATTTCTGTTCAAGAGGATTCTATGCTAGAACAGCAGGTATAAATCAACTAATAATGACAAATACAAAAGTTTCAAAGAAAAACAAACACAAAAACAAATTAAATCCTTTTTAATTTGAAGCTTGAGGAATATAAAGTTTTATAAGGAGATTACAGGGAATCTTCCGGAAAACAGGGATCAGAACCGCCTCTGGGAAGAGGCTGATGAGAGAAATACATAGCTCACCTAGGTTCCCTGAATTCAGTTCCCGGAGTACCCAGTAGCTCTCCTTACCATCTCAGTACTGTTTCCCCATCCTCTCCAATCTTAATTTCATGTGGAGATAAAAGGGACTACAGTATCTCAAAGTAACCTGCCTCAAGAAATGTAAAGAATTTAATGAGCAGAACATTCAAAACCTAGATTACTTCAACAAGGACGCCAGCTGACCTTAGTAAGTTACTTGGCTAGTGAATAAAAAATGAACTGTGTCATCCTGGAAATAATTTCATTAAGGCTTCAAACCATCCAGGAAGGAATAGCACAACTATAACATCTTGACCCAAGTTTACAAAAAGTTTATTAACTAAATCAAGAAAAGCTTGTGCCCATCGACAGCTTATTTCTGAAAGATCGCACATGCATCTCTTCCCCTAAGAGACACGTGCCTTGTCATTTCCCTATTCCCTTCTCCACGCCCAGAACACCAACTCCACTTCTGCAGGTGGAACGGGCAATCCAAGGTTTTACAGTGAGCCTGAAGACGAAAATGTTGAAGAGTCTGAAAGCATGAAATAAACACGGCTGGTAGGGAGACAAATAAGAGTTGTCTGTTCCTAATTCATTCTATAACCTAAGTCTTGCATTTACCAGTCCTTCCCCCCGATGTCATCTAGCTACGAGAGAACCGAGAGGTCAGGTCTGTGAGGGACAGGGAGTTGACAGACGAAGTGCCCTGTGAGTGATGGTCGGCGGGGAAGAGAGAGGTATGATGGTTCATGAGAAAGTGCCCGTCGAGCCAGCCGCTCCTCTTCTTCCGGCTTGGATCAACCAATGTAGATGCGATGGAAATCGTTGGCACCAAAAGCAGCGTTACACTTGGGACATTTGCGCTGGCGGGTGTCATAGCGCGTCTTCACACACTCGAAGCAGAAAACATGAAAACACTTGGTAAGTACAGCATCCTTTTTCCGCATGTTGCAGCATGGACAGGTCAGGCGTGCCTAAAAAAGAAAGGAGAGTCTGAGCAACCATAAAGGTTTATGATCCAAATAGCCTGCATACACAAGCAGACAACAACATAATCCACTAAGTGCTAAGGACCATTTTCCTCCCCAAAATAAACTATTCTCTGGTTATATTCATGTAAAGAAGTTCAATATTTATTCTCCCAGTCTGTTAGCGGGCCACTTCAGACCCCGATTAACAACAACAACAAAAAACTCAGAAAGCAGCCACTGAGATAGTTTTTCTTACCTTGTAATCCTTAATCTCCTCCATCAGAATCTCATCACATTTGGGCACATTATCTGGTTTCTTTGTGGTTTCCAGCTTCCGTCGGAGTCTGGAGATGTCCTCCTGTGGTAGGACGCACACCATTAGACATGCCCCCCAGACCCGCCCTTGTGAGAAAGACATCGCTCCACCTTGAACATCCTGCTGTCGGAAGAAGTCATTTCATGCCCAATTGTCTTTTAAGAATGTAGAGAATTGCAAATGGCAAGATATTTTCTTTTGTTTCAAAACAGGCAACTGTGGTCATATCACCAAACTGGAGTTGCCCTTAACTATAGTCAATTTCAGTACTAACTGAAAATACAGTCTAAGAATTTAGGGGCATTAAATTTTTTAAAAAGATGAAAAACTTGATGAAATACTATTTTAAACCAATTAGTTTTAAGCTGAGGGTAGATCAGATTAAAATAATTAACAGATTTATGGATAAGACGAGAAGAGCATCATGTGAAACAGCTGACAGGTCAAAAACAGAAAATGTACAGGAAAACCTATAGAAGTTCTCTCATGTAGGTATGTTGCCATTTATTTCCTAATGCATCCGTTTAGTAAGTTCTTACTTCATGTCCACTAGGCGTTCAGCACCATGACGGGCTTTGGGGACACAGCAGTGAAGAAAACAGACTCTGGTCTCTTTACCTGAGGAACTTCAGTTGAACAGGAAATGACATACTTTAGACCAATGACCCTTCATAAGGAGGGTCATCTGAGAGCTCAGAAAACACCTAGCAAGTAACAGGTAAAGAAAACAGAAATGCTCTTACCTGTGCTCGTTTAAAATTAAACATGTCCTTTTCTTTGGTGACACTGTTCTCCACAATCTCATCCTGAAAGTCGTGTAACTTCTTCTGCGCCAACTCCAACTGTGCTTTGAGGTCATCTGCAAGCTGCGCGGCCTCCATCGCCTGTGTGGGATGGACAAATAACGTCATCTTACAGCCTCTGGTATTTCCAGCGGGCCAAAATGTTAACCCAAGTCCAAAGGAAAAGCGAGCCTGTAATTTCAGCAGTGCCATGCTTACTTGTTCCTCGGAGACCGACCGCCCATTCAGATTACAGACTAATCCGTCATACCTTGCGTTTATTCATCTCCAAGGCTTGGGTCCTCAGACCCAGCTCCTTCTCCCCCGTGCCAATGTTGCTTTGTAACAGATGTTCCTTCTCTTCCAATTTCCTTACTACCTGTAACTGGGCATCAACCTTGGAAGAAGAAAATCAGTTTTAGCACAAACAGGAAGAAAAAGAAAAACCGACCAGGCTCTGTTAATCCACAGGCTCACAAAAAGAGAATCTGTTAGGAATCTCAAACTATTATCGATTTTACCCATGAACCCTGCAGATTAGAATAATTAAAAGCTTCACTTTTAACGCAAAAAGATATTGCTGACGATTCAAAGAGTCTGGGAAACCAGGGAAAAGATTCTCTCCAAATTGCCAAGAACAGAGGAAGTTACACTTATAGATACTCATCTTCTCCGGCCACATAACCCTGAAAGTAGGCCATTCACACTAGAGCATGTATCACAGCTCAAATAAAAAGCCAAGTGTCTCTCTTTCAGAATGGCTACAGGTTCAAAAGTAGTCTTTTTCTTGAAATTCATGCACAAAATAGAATCAAACAATCTTAAGGGGTAAAAAGTAAAGCCACACACCCCCACACTCTGATCCCAATGTCCAGAAGTAATCAGGTAACTCTCACCAGATGTCATGTCACCTTCCAGAAATTTTTAGAATACACAGCACATGGACAGAAAGACATGCATTTTTTAACACAAAAGAAGAATAAATCACTTAATGACATATTTTAGATATTTTTCCATATTAGCAGACCTACAGCTATTTTAACAGCTACACTGTAGTCCTTGGTAGGGATGTATAATTTATTTACCAGTAACCTAATGATGTACATTTAGTTTTCAGTTTTTCCTATTACAAACAAAAATTGCCACAACCATCATTTTTAATGCTTATTTTCATGCAGAAATTACCCTACTTCAACAGAATTCTGGAAAGCTCTATTCATTCTAATTACCTGAGTCTTCAGAGTCAAAACTTGGTCAGCCAGCTCCTCCTTCTCTTCTTTCAGTAACTTATGGATCTGATTGGACTTGATACGTTCTGACATGAGCTTGAAATTCGCATCGTCCTTCTCTCGCAACTGCTGCATCAAACGGATATTTTGCTCCTGCATGTCTTCAAAGGCCTGGCCTGTGACATCCATCTCAGAGAGGAGAGCTTCCTCCTCCTGAAATAAGGAGGAAAACCCTTCATTTCAATCAAATCATCCGACTTCAAAAAAAAATGGGCACAGGAAACTAAACTTCCCCACTGTTCATTCAAAAATAAATTAACCTAGAGATGAAGAGACACCTTGTTTTCAGAAGCACTGTCCTGTCACCACACTGTCCCAAGCTATGCAGAAGAAGCCCCAGTATCTGAAGCCACTGGCACTGGCACTGGTCTGACACCATTCATGGATCTGTTCTCAGAGTCAGTTTCAACAGACAAAATACTGTACACACCAGAATCCAGCACACCAACGAAGTAGGAGTTGGTTGGGAGAACTTCCAACATAAAAACTCACATGTCCCACACTTCTCACAGTTATAATGCTGAATTTAAGCTGCAAGCTTCCCGACAGCACTGCATGACAGACTGGTAAGAGGGAAACACATCTAAAACAGTTTTCTTACATTTGTGTTATTATAAATGAGCATCTTTTCATAAGTTTAAGAGTCATCTGTATTTTTTTTCCTGTGAACTATTCATATCTTTGCTATTGTTCCATTGGGTTGGTGGATTTTCTTCCCTATCATTTTTTAGAATGTTTTAGAAAATATATTAAAAAGATAAGCCCTTTTGTTATTTGTTATAAGTGTCAGAAATTTTTTCCCATTTGTTATTTATCTTTTGGCTTTGCTAACAGCGGTTTTTGCCATTTAGAAGCTTTGTGAGGTTTTTTCTTCACAAGTCAAAAATTATCAATCTGTTCTTTCATGTTTTTAAATGTTTATTAGTAGCTAGAAAGGTCTTCTCTACTCCAAGTTTTTAGAGAGAACTGACATTTTTAAGATAATGAGTTGTCCTATATAAGAACTGAGTGTGTCTTTCTACTTGTACCAGAACCTATAGTAATACAGTTTCCTGATAATTATTTGAAAAAGAGGTGGGGGGAGAGAGGAGTGGTGATCAGATTAGTAAGTCAAAACCCCACTTTTTATAAAAGGAATGTATATAGATTCTAATAAGTTCCTCTTTTAAAGGTGCTTAATGATCCAGTCACCATTAGAAATACTTCATTTCACTGTCATTTTGCTATTTCTCAGAAACACTGGAGGTGTTCCTCGTGGTAAACACATATAGTTTCTCCAGCCATTTTGGGTGTCTTTATTACTGAATGTTAATAAATTCACTGGGACTTAGAGAAATACCTGCTCCGTATCAGAAGAGGAGAAGTCTCTCTGGTTCCACGACCCACAGACACCAACAGGTAAAACACTGGGCACTTATTTATAACCTGTTTGGGGCCCATGTTTTTCTTAGCTTCATATATTTATAATCGTAATGTGTACAAAATTGTGTACTTTCTTTTTAATTTAATATTTATTACACCCCGATTCCAGATCAGCAGAGAAAGGATAGACTCCTCAATAAACAATTTCCGAACAACATGCTACATTTGAAAATAAAAGTAAACTTCATGTTTCACAAATACACACAGCAAAGTAACTGAAGGATGAAAGACTTCAATGTAAAACAAACCAATGCACATATAGGAGGAAAAGTATTTTTAAAACAGACTGGAGCCCTGGCTGGTGCAGCTCAATGGGTTGAGCCCTGGCCTGCATACTGAAAGGTTGCCAGTTCAATCCCCAGCCAAGGCACACGCCTGGGTTGCGGGCCAGGTCCTCAGTTGGGGGTGTGCAAGACACAACCAATTGATGTTTCTCTCATGCATCAATGTTTCTCTCCCTCTCTTTCTCCCTTCCTTCCCCTCTCTCTAAAAATAAGTAAATAAAATCTTAAAAAAAAAAAAAAAGACTGGAATGAAAGAGCAAATGTCACTGTCAATAACTCACTTGTCGGATCATGCTGACTTCCAAAGCCAGCTAAATAAAGGAAGTGTGCCCACCTGCTTGGCCATGGCCAGCTTCTTCTGCAGGTACTCTATCTGCTCCTCCACTGCCCGGATCTTCCTCAAGGCATCCTCATCAGCCATTTTCTTATTCTCCTTTTTCTCCTTATCCTCTAGATCCTTGAGTCTTTGCCTTAGATCTTCCAACTACAGGAGAGGGGAATCACACAAAAACAAAGAAAAAGGTATGATAAAATTTCAAAACTCAATTAATATTGTACACAGACAGAGGGCCCATAACATCAAAAGCAGCTTCACAGAATTATGAAAGGAGGTAAATGATACACCAGCACACCACATCAAACACTGTTTAACACTGCTCAGTTCCGACTTTACAGGCTTCTATAAGCAACACTTTTGATCAATGCACGTGTATGTTTCTCTAGAATAGCAGTTCTCATCATTTTTGTGTTCCTCAGGCTCCAAATTTTTAAGAGAATAAGACATTCTCCCCACAAACAATCAGAAAAGAGACTCATTATAACAATGATTTTTTTTATGGGTAAGGGTGGATAAAAAGCTGAAAAGACTACTCCTGTTCCCAGTAATTGTGATATGTGTTATCCACCACCTAGTGGAGAATATGGAAATCTCTATTTTAGATGGTCCTTGAAAGGCAAGGAAATGTGGCTCAGTTTGAAACACTAACTTTAAAGAGAAGGAAACTACATCCTTTAACCCGAACGACAGGTGACGGCAGACGAGAGTACCTCTGCCTTCGACTTCTTCTCGGCGGCCATCAGCTGAACTTTGTCCCTCTGCTCCTTCGGGGCAGAGCGGTACATGTCCAGCAACAGCTTCATCTCCTTCTGGCTCTCCTGCGCCTTCCTGGGATGAGGGTGGGAGAGGACAGGGGGTGGGGTAAAGAGACAGCAAAGGGCACCAGGGCGAGGGAATTCCAAATTGAGCAAAATATTTTACAACACTTCTATTTTACACTTTGTATCACACATCTAAAAGACAAAACTTGCATGGACTATCAGGAGACTTATGGATATACTCAGTAGATACAGAAAAGTAGTTGTATAAAGGAATCATTTCTCCCTGCAGACCAAGTTCTCTAACATAGAAGTAGCAAATAAATACTCGTGGTCCTTATTTCACAGGCAAATTTCTGGGCCCTCACTCTTAGAAACCGATACTCAACAGGTCTGAGCTGGGATCCAGGATTGTATTCTAAATAAATCCCCCACATGATTCTGATACCACACTTGAAAAAACCCTTTGTCTTAAAGATACCAACAGAAAGAAAGAAAAAAAGGGGGAGAGAAAAGTCAAACATTTAAAATATACTGCTATTCCTAGATTTGATAGTTAAGTGATTAACCATAAGCCAAAGACAAACTTCCTCCCTTAATAAATTATCAAACCTCTGAACTATACTTTGCAAATACCAAAGAAGTTAACTATTTTGAGTACAGTGGTCCCTCAAATCCAAACATCAATACAGGCTTAACCATGACCAATGTGAGGCAAGAATTAACCTGTTCTACCAGAGAAGTTATTAGATAAGCAGGAAGAGAAGGCGCAATGTGTGAGATCTGACAGTGCTTCACTGACCTAAAGGTCTTACTATTTCAATGCTTATAGCTATAAACCTCCTAAAAGCCTCAACTGGTGTGGCTCAGTAAGTTGAGCATCGCTCCACAGACCAAAAAGTCACTGGTTCAATTCCCAGCCAGGGCACATGCCTGGGTTGCAGGCCAGGTCCCTGACTGGGGGGTGCGCAAGAGGCAACTGACCGATGTTTTATCTCACACATCGATGTCTCTCCCCATCTCTTTCTCCCTACCTTCCCCTCTCTCTAAAAATAAATAAAACATCTTTAAAAAAATAAATAAGCCTTTTAAGAAGTCTCTTAAAATGACCTGATACATACACAAACAAGTTAACTGCCAGGCAAACAGATCAGTATTGTTCAAATTATAGTGATACATGCTCTACCTGATATAATTTAAATTACAATTAATGCCAGCAATCTGCCAGGGGTTCAATTCAGTAATTCTCACGAGTGTTACTTCAATCATGACACCTCTTCGCTTAACTTGGGTTCATGAGCAATAAAGCCACAACCTCGGGGCTTACCGAGACCTGACCGCCCAAACGGGCAGCCCAGCAGCCACACAGCTCGTGCCGGCCGTACACCCGATCCAGAATCGAGACCACGTTAACTGATCGTTCGGTTACACTCGAAATAGTATAATTATCGGATAATGCATGATGCCCTAACCTTGGCTGCTGGGTCAGAAAGTTACTGTAAGCACTGCTCTTACTTGAGTTCAATCTTCAGTTGTTTGATGATTTCTGCTTCCTTTTTCCTTCCATCATCATGTTTCCCTTTCTCTTTTTCCTTAGCAGAATCTCTCTCTTTTTCTGACTCTTTTAGTTTCTGCTTCTCTCGTTCTCTCTCCTTTTCCTTCTCCCGCTCTCTCTCTCGCTCCCTCTCTTTCTCCCTCCTTTCTCGTTCTCGCTCCTCCTCGTCCCGTTTGGACTTCATTTCACTGACTTCCTCCTGGGGCGCCTTCGCTGCAGAGGCCTGGGCAGAGGAGTCCTCAGGGTCTGGCTTGACCTCTGCAGGCTCGTCCCTGGGGTCCTCAGTGCTCGACTGAGACTGCAGGAGGGCACTGCCGCTGCGCAGGCGTGTCTGGTGGGACAGAGAAACGGAAGAGGCACAGCACTCAAGGCACGCGCACTGCTTTCCTCACTCGAAAACAGCTTTCAAAACTGAATAGCAAATAATACTTATTCTACTCTTCCTGGTTACCTTATTCAGGTCAGACTGGGCTTCTCTCAGCTTCCGCTTATACCGTAGGACCTCCCCTTTGAGCTGGTGATTGTGATTCTGGAGGCTACTGATGAGATGGCGCATCTCCCGGTTTATGGGACCTTAAACACAGCAACAGCAACGTGATTAAGAACTGTGGTAGCAAAGGCACAGGGGAGAAAGCACAGAACACGTACATCAGGGACGCTAAGAAATAGGGAGACTTGCCGAAAGAAAAAGTCCTTCTCCGATGATGAAAACAAAACTGGCCAACCTGAGTTAAAAACAAACACTCAGGCTATGAACCAGAATGAAGCACAGGACTTGATTTTAGGTTCTTTAGGACTTCTGAACCCCAGTTAGTACTAACAAGTCCCAGTAACTGCCCTGTGTCTTTCAGAAAGTATTTGCAGCAGCCAAACTGCAGGGAGGAGCACAAATAACTGTACCTGCTTGCTCGTTGGCAGCAAGGGTCTGCTCAAACTCTATCCTCAGCATCTCATACTCCTTGCGGACCTGGGCCAGGGTGTCTTCTAGCTGGATCACTTCGGTCCTCAGCTTCTTGTGAAGGCTAACTTCATCTCGCTACACGGAGAAAGAAGAACCAATCAAAATTCTCATCACAACATGGAAATATCATCAAATTATATTATGTTCCCTAAATTTGTTATCTTTACGGAGCTAAGAAGAAATAAAGAAAACAGCAAGAAAAGAGAGAGATGCTATGAAAAATTCCAATTCCATTAATCCTTTCTAAGCACCAGTTAGAAAACACTGACTTGAGAACCAGCCGAATATTAAAGAAATAAAGGAAAAGGCCACTAACTCTGAGAATGTTACAAGTTGGTTGAACTAAACAATAAAACAACAATAAGCATATGTGAAGAAAGATACATTAAATTCGGTTCATTTGGCAGAAATATAACAAAAGACCAACTACTATAAACATCACCTTAAGGACTCAACATACAGAAATGAACACATAAATAAAAGTTTCTGCCTGTAAAAAAAGTACTTACGTAGATCGTATAAGCTACATGGCTGGCAAGCAGTGATGCAGCTCCTGCCCACTGCTCTGCCCCATGCACGCAAGGCTCCAGCCACACTAACCTATGTTTCTATCTGTTGTTCTCACTGTTGAATGCCTTTCTCCTACTGTGATCTCCTAGTAAACTTGCATTTATCCTTAAGATTCACACTCCATTTTGGCAAGTGGAAACAAGAAGGCTCCAGAGTCAGATCTGATGCTGTCTCCCTTATCACCGCACCCGTGGGATATGCCCCGACTGCACCACAGTGCATTCTGATGGATGCTGCTCTCCCCACTAGACGTGCTGTATGATTCTTGAAGGCAAGATCCCCGCCAGCTGGCAGAATGAAGACCTACAGCCACTCCATAAGTACTTGCTGAATGAATAAGAGATTAATTGCATATGAGAGAATAAAATTAAAAATTTAGGAAGCAGAAAAAGCTTATACACAGAAGACAAGGCTACTTGTTACCTCGATGAGCTCCACCTGGCGCTGGTGGGTCCCCCTGGTGCCGTGGAGCAGGGTCCGAGCCTCATCCAGGTGCGCTTTCAACTGCAGGCTCTCATTGTAGAGGACAGAGAACTGTGACTGCATGCAGCGATATTCCGGAGTTTCCTTAACCACTTCCTCCACTGCGCTCCGCAATTCCACCTTGGGAGGACCCAAAGAAAAGGTCAGAAGCAGAATCTCATATCTGTGCCTAGATGCCAGAGAGAAAATGAAATCTTAAACTCACTGATGCCCTGTGAAATTGAGAGAAACTTTATGAAGATCATGGAGCAGGTCTACCAGCTCCTCTGGTTATGTAAACTATACCTTAAATTAGATCAGACCACCCAAGAGGTGGCACCTGTATTCTTCCACACAAGAACTGTTTTAATTGATAGGTTTTTATTTCCATTTGTGTCAATCTAGACCCAAGAATACTAGAAGAGCCCTGTGAAATTTGTCAGATCTAGGGACAGCGATGAGCACTATGAAATTTGTCAGGATGCTTACTTTAAGAACATACTTGAGGACCCCAGTCACTAACTTAATTCTCTTTATTAATGGTCACAGAAAAAAATATTTTCTACATCGTATCAAAAATAGTTATGCTTCTCCAAAGCAACTATGTTTTAATTACCCAAACACTTCAAATGTTTTTACTCAGGTTGTTTTTGTTGTTTTTCAGGTCAAACGTCTTTACTCATATATTTACCTATAAATAAATCAAATTACACGAAGACAAGTGGCTGTGATGGAAAGAGAAACAGAAGACTTTCAGAATCCACTTGCTTCCCCCCCAGAACCCAGGGAGAGAAAATTCCAATGTGGGGCAGGTTTGAACACCACCGAGATCACTGACCAGTTTTCTTTCTGTTTTGGCAGCTGGCAGCTGCAAAGCCAGCCTCTGGGGCCTGCACCTGGCCATCACGGACCTGTGAGCGGCACACCCTCGTACAGCGCACACACGCTCCCTGCATATGTCTTGTATACAGCCCAGCTGTTTTTGAGTCCTCACCCAAGGATATGTTTATTGATTTTTAGAGAGAGAGAAAGGGGAGAGGGAGGAAGAAGGGGACAGAGACAGAAAAAGAAACATGAACTGGTTGCCTCCTGTACATGCCCAGATTGGGGATCAAATCCATAATCTGGGTAGGTGCCCTGATTCAGGATCAAACCTGCAAAATTTTGGTTTATGGGATAACACCCCACCCAACTGTGCCACACAGCCAAGGCATGGCTGCATCTTTTAAATCCACTTTCGATCCTCACCCTAATTCATCCTACTCCTCATTTTTCTCAACAATTCCTAAGTTAAAGTGCCTTGATTCAGTCTATATATCTTTGTAGTTGCTTTAAATCTTTTCAGAACGAAGCAGGATATGAATATGTAAGTACATAAGTAAACAGACAGACCAATTTTCCTTCATAAACTATAAGGGGTCACAATTATGCACTAGTTGGCCAGCAAGGGTTCGTTTTACTCCCCGTGAGAGATGTGTCTCCTACCTTCAGCTTCTCGTTCTGTGCCGTGACCTCATCCAAGTCTTGCCGCAGCTTCTCCAGCTCACAGTGGCGGTTCTGAGCCAACTCTTTGTTCTCCTCAAGCTCCGCATTCATCTCCTCAAACTGGAGAGAAGCAGGAAAATAGTAAAATGAGAACAGAGAACAAAAGATTTTAAATCATTCCATTCCTAAATGTCTGTCTTCACTGATCCACTCTCCTAGCAAACCCCACTTTACCCCTGTGCACGCAGCCCTGAGTACCTAGCAGAACACTGGCTCCAGGTCCAAACTCGTGCCGAGAGAGCAGCCGACTCACCTTCCGCGCGTTGATGGTGATCGTGCCGCCATAGAGACTGCTCCCTGCTCCATAGACCTTGTAACCTTTCGAATTCACCTACAGAGAGGACAGAGACTCTTAGTGAGAGACCCCACAATTTCAGTCTGGTAACCAAAGTAGCTTCAGAGGAGTCCATCTGTCCCCCAGAAGTACTGCCCAAGTCCATCCTTTCTGAGCAGACTCCGTAAAATGATTCTAGTCTCCAAGCTATGAATAAAACAGCACTTGCCCGTTCCAGGACTTCTGCTAAGTGTCGGTTGAGTCGCTGTTCCCTCTTCCGAATTTTGTCAATATCCCACTGCAGGTCGTCAATCATGGACTCTAGGACAGACACTCGTGACTCAGCTGTCTCCACTTTACTCTGCAACTTGGAGAACTACATCCCAAAGACAGGCATTCATAAAAATACAGCAATAAAAAAAGAGAGACTAGGTTAAAAAAATGGCTTATACTAATAATACCTTCTTCCCAATGCATGAGTATAAAATGAAATTTTATACAGGTTCTTTTAACAGTTCTGAGCAAGTTACAATCATGAAAACCATAGAAGTTTATAAGAACTTTCACACAAGGAAAAGAATACTTAAGATTCAATGATTTTTCTACCTCAAAGAAGCATCAATTCTCTAGATAGATCAAAACCCACCATAAAAATGTGTATTTTTTAGAGAGACAAAAGATAACATCCTCGATTTTATCAGATAATATGAGACAAAAATTTAAATATACATGTATATTTAGAAAAGACAGCCCAGCTGGTGTGGCTCAGTGGACTGAGTGCCAGCCTATGAATGGAAAGGTCACTGGTTCGATTCCCAGTCAGGGCACATGCCTGGGTTGCAGGCCAGGTCCTTAGTTAGGAGTGTGCTCTTTCTCTTCCTCTGTTTCTCCCCCCCTTCCCCTCCCTCTGAAAATAAATAAATAAAATCTTAAAAAAAAAAAAAAAAAGAAAGAAAGAAGGCAGCTATCTTTACCCTCAATTTTTCCTTCCCACATTTCCACAAATGGTAACCCAAAGAGAACAAATGGAAAACTTTCAATTTCTTTTTTAAGCTCACCCCAGGACATTCTTGAATTAGACACTATAAAGATACAAAAATCTTTGTTGTTCTCTGTTTGTTTGGGAGCTACACACCAGCTAATACTATTTAATGCTTCAATTATAAAACTGTTACATGTACACATTAATCTACACATACCCCTTGTACTGATTTTTAAAACACAGCCCCAAAATTCTTTGACAGGCACCCAATCAAGAGGTGGGATCATTGCTTCCTTCTCAAGAAGCTGAGTCAACATTAGTGACTCCGTGGAAATGCCACGTAACTCTGAGGCTATGTCTGACAGGCTCTGGAGGTCCCACCTGGTGTTCCTGAGACACTCATGGAAGAAGTTGGCTGCCATGTGAGCAGTCTAGCCACCCCGGAACTGCCACGTCAGAGAGGCAGGTGTTCCAGTGGACAGCTAAGGTGGGCTCCCAGATGGTAGGCAGCAGTAACAGCCAGCCACAGAGCCATCCTGGACATCAGTTCAGTTGAGCGAAGCAATGTCTCCAGCTTCGTAAAGTTAAGTGAGATTTGGGGGAAAGTCTGGAGGAGGAAGGCTCTGTCATCTTGGTGGCAACTAGTGTCTCTTAAAGCACGACCAAAGAGTCACTATGTTTTACTGCACTCCCACTTATTTATAAGCACTGTTTTACAGTAACCCCTTTGAAGGTTGATGAGAATCCATGGGTATTCATAAACTCCCCAGGTGATTCTCATGCAACCAGCCCAGCACAGACTTCGGCCCTGGAGTTTAGGCAACAAGGGCTTGATGTAGAACACAGGTTTGAGGTTAAACAGACCTATACCCCAGTCACAGGTCCACCCCCTTCTGGCTGTGTGCCCTCAGACCAGTCACCAGCTTCTGAACTTGTTTCCTCAGCAGTAAGATGGGAGCTAATATCCACAGAGGACCTAAGTGCCAGGCACTAAGTAAATGATAACTAAGGTAGTTCAAACTTCAGCAGAATATCCCTTAAACTAAACTACTGATACAATGACAATCAAGAGTATCAGAAGAATCATGTGAGGCCTGTCATCACTTGTCTCAGTCATTTTATATAAATAAACAAATACCCAAATCTCGACATGGTTTGGTTATGGCACCATTTGGGTCCAAGTTTGGACTGAAAATCCACATTCCTCAAGTTCCTAGGCCATTGATAATGCAGCAGTTCCTACTGCCCCATTCTCAGATGAATTTCTACCAACCCGTTCCTCGATATCATTGTGCATGGTCTTTTATATTTGGGGCAATTCATTATTTGGGGGTTTGGTGTATTTTGCACACACCAGTATTTCTTCCTAAAGACTAAGATCCTAAAATTAGTCCGTTTGAACACAGGAGTATTCAAGGAGACATATTCAATGATTTTTTTCCTTTTAGAATACGTAGCCTCAGATTTTGATTTCTCAGAGCTGGTTGCTTTAGTCTGTCCTGCACGCTCTTCAATATATAAAAACAGGCTTTCTAGGGTAAGATGACCTTGGAAGCACTCAGGATTCTGAGTCAGCGTCTGCCGCAGGAAACTAGAAACTACCACTCTCCTTTCCGGTTCAGTACCTCCTGAGACATGGTGTGATGCTTCTCCTGAAGGAGGTCTGTCAATTCCTGTAGCCTCATATTCTCCTGTGTGAGGAAGGAATTCAGCTCCTGCACTGCCTCCTCCACTATCAGATTATCTGAGGAAGAAGAACTAGAGTTTAGCATGTGTAGTGTCAAATAATAGAACTGCATATCCCACCAAAGCATTAACATGAAATCTCACTTAATTTTCCAGAACACACCAAGATGGTTTAGAATGGTTTTCATTATCTGCACAAGACAGATGAACTACCCAGAGGTTAGATGATCTGCTTAAGGAAATGATCACAGAGCCAAGGTCACCTAACTCCCAACCCTTTCTATGGAGTCCAAATGCCTTGAGAAAACAAATGGATAGCCCTGACTAGTGTGGGTCAGTGGGTTCAGCGTCGTCCTCCAAACTGAGAGGTCACTGGTTCAATTCCCAGTCAGGGCATATGCCTGGGTTGCAGGCCAGGTCCCTGTTGGGGGCGGGCAAGAGTCAACCAATCAATGTTTCTCTCCTCTCTCTCCTTCCTTTTCCCTCTCTCTAAAAATAAACAAATAAAATATTTTTTTAAAAAAAGAAATGGGGAGTTTCTATTCAGATAAGGGACAACTACCCCCCAAAATTGAATTTTAAAAGAGGTATCTCTAATCTGTCAGACTTCATAGCAATAACATTCTATTTTATAAGACGACCAAAAACTGCTATTATTCACTGACACCAATATGAAGCATCTCTATGTTGGGAGAGAGAAAGGGACCACGGAGCAGAAATTTCCTTGTTTAAATGAGCACCTATCAAGTCCTAAAGAATAAAGGGCATAGCGTTACTGACCATATTCTGGAAAACCGTGCTACGGGCACTCCTGAAGCTGAAAAACCAAAGTGCACTGTTTTCAAAGAAGGTGGACAAGCTACATAATTAATTATACCAAGTTCATAGGTTTAAAATTAGAGTCACAAATATGAAGCTCCAATCCAAATGTTAGTACCTAGATGAAACCAGATGCTCTAGAGACACACACTGCCCTGAGAGAAAGCTAACAGGGAGAAAACCAGTACCCTCTCATGCCACTCCCTGGCAGCACTCTCAGAAACACAACATGGACGGTTGGTCATGTAATGATTTTTGCAGTTTTCCACCAGGACTGCCCGTCAGAGCCATCTGCGTGACTTTTAAAATTAGACACTTCCCTGGGACCTATCCTGTGCCTATGAAATAAGAATCTCCGTAAGCAGGACAAAAAAAAAAATTCAATGTAAACAGTTAAGGGATTCATAATGCAAGTTAACAACTAGGGAATGAAGTTTAGTCCTCTTAAAATCCTAAGGTATCAAGAAAAACAGAATAAGAGCTCAATAAATATTTAGGAATTAATAAACACACTGATAAATTCAATTCTTTTGAATCAATGACCAAATTAACAGGGAGAAAAAATTAACTGCCAAAATGTTAGAGTTGATGCTACAATTCACGCTTTATACATCTTTATCTCCTAGAAAGTTCAGCTTATCAATGGCAATTGTCCTTTATGCTAAGCTTTACAACTGGTAACTTTTAATTAATTTTTTTAACTTAAACCTTAAAATGCATGCCATCAAAAGAAAAATTTGAAAGTACTGTTTAATATACTACTCATTTTAGTTCCTTTTTACTTATTTATTTATTTTTAAGATTTCATTTACTTGTTTTTAGAGAATGAAAGGGAGGGAGAAAGGGAGGGAGAGAAACATCAATGTGTGGTCCCCTCTCACGCACCCCCAACTGGGGACCTGGCCTGCAACCTAGGCATGTGCCCTGACTGGGAATCGAACCAGTAACCCTTTGGTTCACAGGCTGGCGCTCAATCCACTGAGCCACACACCAGGGCTCATTTTAGTTCCTTTTTAAATATAACAACTACCTTGATACTCATTTATAAAATCAAGTTTAACACTGACATAACCTTTGCATTTGTCTTATTATCTGCGTACAACATGTACATGGTATATACCACAAACCATACGATATATCCATGTGGCATTTAACTAGGACCTGACAATACCATCTAACTGCTTGAGTACAACCAAGGGAGAAAAAAGTAGCACACAGCTTGGTTTCCATTAGGTGACAGGGAGGATTTACAGCCATTCATTCACCAGTAGCTAAGCGCCCACCAGACACAGCGCCAGACACTGGAGAGACAACGGAGAGTGAGCCAAGGCACTGCCCCAGGAGACAGGATTTAGCTGGAACACGCAAAAAAATGCAGTACATACATACAGAGCTCTGCTTATAATGGTATCTTTGGAAGTGAGACGGGAGGACTGTCATGGTCCACTTCTATGTTTTCTGGTTTGTGTATTTTAAAACAACTGTTACTGAAATAATAAAACACACAAATACACAGATAGAGAAGCAAAAGAAACCCTTGCCTGACAAATTTTCACAATTCTTTTATATGCCTCTTCTATTAATTGTTAATAACTTAGCCCAAGTATCCTCAAAGCCAAAATTACAGAGTAATAAAATTCTAATTGCCCACCCAATGGTTCAATCTCCATTACACTTAACAGGTTTCTTTTAGAAATAAAGGGTTAAGTGTCTTAATGATACAGGGAAATTAAAATATTACAACTAGACCAGCATTACTATTAAAAACACGAAACTGGGGCATTTAATAAGATGCAACCTAACTACACAAATACTTTATAATACTCTACAAATATAAACTCCTGCATTAACACATAATACAACAAATATAAATGTCTGTATAAGTATGAATAGTATCATACTTATTTCAAGTATTTTTATTTTAGACACTTTCCATCCACAATATTTTGTTTTCTTTTTAAACGGAGATCACCTAACCACTCTAAAAGCTGGGCCAACTCTTTTTTGAAAGTATTAGATAACAGAAAAACAAAAAACAAGAACATGTTAACTGACTTTCTGAAGTCAAAACTAAGTAATCAATAAAGGAAATTTTTTAAAAATGTAATTACCAATATTTAAAATATTATCATTAATAAATCAATGGCC
The DNA here is from genome assembly GCA_004024845.1 of Tonatia bakeri. Taxonomy (NCBI): domain Eukaryota; kingdom Metazoa; phylum Chordata; class Mammalia; order Chiroptera; family Phyllostomidae; genus Tonatia; species Tonatia bakeri. The sequence continues at coordinate 303,939 of PVIA01000479.1, forward strand.
AATATTACAAAAATACTCAGAAACAGAGCTTCTTCTTAAAGAATAAAATTAATTCTGCTACTTATCTAAGTGTAAATTAACAGAGAATCAAATTGGGGCTGACCAAACCTTTCCTCTGCTTCCTGTAGGACTGTGGTGTGGCTCAAAACGTGAAGTAAAATACTAACATGCCACAGTAACAACATCACCAGTAACACTGAAGATTAGGACTCCAAGCAATTTGATTAAAAATAAATATCTGACTTGCGCCAAGTACAAATCAGCACACAAAGGTGAGCTCTTACCCCTCCCCCTCTGCTCCCAGTGGTCTCCGGGTTCCGAACTCACCTCCGTTCAGCTTCCGGGACAGGAGCCCCACTTTCTCCCGCAGCTTATCGTACACGGTCACAATCTGGGACACAGCTCGGCGGGAGGACTCCACACGCTCCTGCAGCTGAGATTCTATTTCTTCACTGGAACTGCTGGCCAAAGTAGCAAGGAAAGAGAAAGCTGGCTCTTGTCCTTCCCCTGAAGGGCACAGGGGGAAAGAGAAAGCCCTCCAAATTACTCAACCAGAAACATCAAAATCCATTTTTTCCCCTCAAATGGAGAGCGTTAAAGTAAGGCTCTCTGAAAAGAAACAGTGCGCATGGGCAAGCCAGCAGAGACACTCACCTCTGTCTCGGTCATCCTTCCGCTCCTGATTGCTGTCCGAGTCCGGTTCGGGCTCCGGCACCACCAGCGCTTTCCGCTCCGTGAGCAGGTCTCCCAGACTCTGCTCCAGGTCGTACCGTTTCAGGATGATACGGATATTCTCATCAAACTGGAGATTAGATGCAGTTAAAAAAACACAAAAGGGCACAAATTGGGTAGTTATGAAAAAAACAAAAAGATACAACTGTGGAAATGAAGAGAGTGCTGAGGAGGAGGACAATGAAAACCTGAGCAAACACACAGTCGGCTACCTGACTCCAGTAGCGGTTGACAATGAGCAGCGAGGCATCGTCAGTGGCCTGTCTTCGTTCCAGCTTCTCAATGTGCTCCCGGAGCTCGTCCTCAATGGTCTGCCGCTGATCCAGCATTTCCGCCAGCTTGCGATTTTTGGTTTGCAGTGTCCGAATGTCTGAATCCTCCTGCCCCAGGAAACCAATCTCATTAGTCTCCACAATGAAGTTAGACAAATCAGCCGTTGAATTCAACAAGGGCTTAGTAGTTGATTAGTTATTTCCTATGGATAAAACTATTCGTGAAAAAAAAAACACCTTAACAACAAATAATTAGATAAAAAGTAGGAGCAGAAGAAATAAAAGATCCATGGTGATGGGAGGAGAGAATGACATGCAGGAATACACCAGAACCTTGACCTTGCTCATCCCGCTGTCCCACTCCTGTGTACATCCACAAAGCTCTGTACTGGGAGGCTCCACTGTCCAACGGCCATCCATCCATCCATCACCTGAGCACTGCCTTTCATTCCTTCAAGACTTTGGCACCTGGGTCCTTCTGAACCCCAGTCCCTGCCTCCATAAACGTGTGTACATGTGCACATCCTCCGGCATCTCAGCTGTATTCTGAACTCCTTAACTCCAGTGGTTACCTCCTCCACTGCACTTCAGCCATGTACCTCCAAAGCCACATTTTGGAATTTAGTCTGGAACTCTGAAATCTAAAATTCCAAATTCTCATTCCCTGAATAAACCCCTATCTTTCCAGGTATCTCATGCCCTTCACAATATGCCGGCCCTCATCTAGAGCTCCAAAATTTTGGATTCTTACCTGTCTCCTTGTCGGTCGCTTCTGTGCCCACTATCTTCCATACCTTGACTATACCCTAGTATATTCCTTCAAACTCCTGCCTGTCCGACTCCTCAATTTTCTGCCCTTAATCCTTTTATTTCACCTCTGCAAAACAACCCCAATCTGAATGAACCCACATATCCGACTATTCCATTCCTGTAACCAGTATGCTGAGACTTGTAGGTAAGGTCATTAAACCAGGGAGACTGCTGCCATTATAAAATAAATTCCTAACCTGAACAGATCTTAGAACTTCTCTAGAAATGTTTGACAAGTAAGCTATCTCCTATTCTCCAACAAGACAACATCAAACTACCAAGCCCTGCCTCCTCTCATGACACACAGCAGATGACTTTGCTTCCCACTTTAAAGAGAAAATATAAGGCATCAGATAGAAAGCTCTTGATTCTCCAACTCCTTGACCTTCACACCACTTACCAACCTGTGCACGTATTCTTAAAACCTCAACGTGTGCTCAGAATCCCACTCCCTTCTGTTCCTGCAAAAACATCACTCCATCGGTAATTCCACACCCCTCTCAGCATCTTTAACTTCTCTCTCTCTCCAGCTCCTTCCCTAGGCTAGGGGGTAGGCCAGTACTCCAGGAAAAGAAACAGGATTAGAAAGGGCATTTTTACTTTGTCTCAGAATTAATGACTATTTTAAGGTAAGAGCTATGTATTACAGCACCAATTTCTTGTTCCACTTCTTCCACTTCGGTTAAAACATTCTTGATATATTAAGAGTCAATAGTTTCCCAATGCACCAGCTCATTAATACTGTTAATAAACTATATCTTCAACATATTTTCTGAGAACCTCTTCCCCTTCTTGCTCTAACTGAAACCTGGAGGAAAATACCCATTTCCCCGCAGGCTTCTCCAGTAGTGACTGCTTCTCTCCCACACCCTTTGAAGCCCTGGGTCTGCAGACAGACCGGTGTCCTTGTTCCCAACTGCCACTCCCAGGCCATTACCCCACCTTCTTCCCTAAAGAAGGGAAGCTTTGCAGCTCATGCCACTGGCCTGCACCATCTGCAGCCCGCCTTGCTGCACTCATCTACAGATGCCCAGGTCACTGCCCTACATCTCCCAAAGATTCAGCACCTAGACTATTATCACTCTCTGCAACACAACTCCCATCAGAGTTCTTACTGACCACAGTTCCCAGTGATGCTCTTTCCTATACACGCTGGATCAGGTCATTGACCTCCTCCCTCCCAGGGACCTTGCCCTCTACTTCCCTCACCCACAAACTCCCAGTTAGTCTTTGTCTTAGCTGGACCTGTATGTTCTCTCTGAGCTCAGTTCCCAAAACCCCATTCGCCACGATTATCACCTATTTTCCAGCTCCCACTCTCTACCTCCCTGACTCCGGCAAGTCTTCAACTCCTCCAGGTTCTACCACCCTTGGTCCTACACTGGTCAATGCCCTTCACTCCTCTCACTTCCTTAAAATCCCTTCTCTGTCAAACTTCAATTCCGTGATCAGTCACTATAATCACACCCTGGTATAACCTTCCTCTCCTTCATCATACTGTTTGGTACAAACCCCAATCATGGTAACAACCGACTCTCCACCTACGCCATCCAGGCAGCTCGAGGAGACTAGAAAAAATAAAGCACCGTGCTGACTGCTCTCCCTTTAAACTCACGATCGCAAACTCAAGTGGGTCCTCGGTGCTGCCCAGCAGCCCTACTCCACCTCTCGAGTTCACTCTCTCTTCAGGACAACTACTCCATACCTTCTCCTGTCTCTTCAAACCTCCACAACTTCCTCCCCCATCCTCACTCTCAGATGAGTCTTGCTTCTGATTTCACTGGAAAAAAACAAAAATAGAAGCAATCAGAAGAAGACGTCCACATCTATCTCCCACAACCACAACTACTGGCCAATCTATAACTATCCCCTTCCTCCTCCTGTTTGCTAACGGTCTCTGGAAAACCTGAGTCTGCTCTCGTTAAGGCCCATTCCCCTACCTGTGCATTACATCATCAATTTTATCTTCTTTACCCAATCATTTCAATCAGCAGATAAACATGTTGTATCTCCTACTTTAAAAAAACCTTCCCTCAACAGTACATTTCCCCCCTGGCTATTGCCCCCTTTTTTGTTCTATTTTACATCAATACTCCCCCAAAGCATTGTCTTTAACCTCTTTCCCCCCGATTCCTCTCCTCTTCTTATGCATTCTCTTGGGCTCACTGCAATCGGGCTCCTGTCATCTCTACTCCATGCACACAGCTCCGCTCAAGTCTCCAGTGAACTTTCCATCGCTAAACCTCACACTCAGTCCTCCTCTTACTCAACCCAGCAGCAGCTCCTGATCGGCCCCTTGAAACACTCTCTTCACTTGGCTTTTGGGGCCCCACTCGCTCTGGGTCTCCCCCTACTTCTCTGGCCCCTCTTTTTCTCTCTTTGGTTAGCCTCTTCTCATCTCCTTGACATCAAAATGCTGTAGAGCTCTAGGTCTCTATTCTCAGATCTCTCCTTTGTGCTCTTTCCTTAAAAGGGAGCCTCTAGTCTCATGGATTTCACTGTCTACAAAATGATAATTCCCAAAGGTACAGTCTTAGTCCTGACCTCTCCCCAGACTGCATATCACCATACCCAACGGCCTATCCACTCAGAGGTCTCGTAAACATCTCAGACTTACAGATCCAAAATTAAACTCATGATTCAACCTCCACAGCTCCCAATAATGCACTCCTCTCATACTCCTCCCTAGCTCAGTAAGTGGAAACACCATACTTCTCCAGAATCCCACGGTCATCTTGCTGCTTTTCTCTCATATGCTTCATCCAATCCATCAGCATATCCTGTCAACATTACCTCCACAGTGGTCCAAACCACAGTGACCCCTCATCAAGATTATTACAACAGCCTGCTGCAGCCGACACTTTGCAGCCCCATGCCTTGGCCTGTCAGCCTGCCAGATTTCAGCACAGCTGTGGTGGACAGCTCCATTCACACTCACGGAGTTCCCACTTCAAGCACACTTTGGAGTTGTTTGTTTTTTGTTCCACAATCTCAGCTGGCAACCTCGAAGTACAAAAGAGTCAATGCCTTTCAGAACAACCTTCAAACAACTGGGGCAGGAATCAGTGGACACATGCCCCAGCTCTCCACCCTTAGTGAGGTGGAATGAGCAGGGGAAGAGGGAGAAGGAATGAGGGAATAATCTTGCTAACTGGACTCCTACTTAAAACCCTGGCTTCTCTACAGTCTAGTCTCCGAACACAACTCAGAGAATGTTAGTCTCCTGCTTAAGACCTTCCAACAGCTGCCCCGTCTTCTGGATAAACTCCAAACTGGTGTGTGTGCTCTGTGCTTCCCTTAGAGCATGTGGTTATCCCTATGAACAGCACACATCCCACTCTAGTCCAACTGTCTGTGCTGGTGTCAGTGCCGCCCACCCTACAAACTGTAGCCCAGGTGCTACGCTCAGTGTAAAGCACAGTGTCTGGCAAATAACAGACACCTGACAAATACTCATATTTACTGAATGAATAAACATCCCCGGGATGCTAGATGTGAGACAATGCTAAGACAAAATCACCTTCTGGCAGCAGTATGGAGTAGCTAAACCACAGACAGACTCAGAAATGACACCTCATCAACAATGTACACTGAATGCCCCTATTACTCTCTCTGATCTTCATCCTCAATTCAAATAGGTAACAGATGTGGTTTCGTAACCTGTACAAATGTAAAGCACTGTAATAACATATCACCATGGCTGAGTTCCAAAATACAGGCTTGATTCTTGATCTAAATAGTGAAGCACACTGTTATAGTGAGCTTCTGATGTCTACTAGACACACAACATTAGTGTTAAGAGTTTAGTATCTAACAGTCTAATGAACATGTCAGCTTCATAAGAGCAAGGACAATATCTATTTTATGCACCATTGTATTCATAATATTTAGCCCAACAATAATCATTAATAGCTCAAATATATGGAGTACTTACCATGTTAAAAGTAGTATTTTAGCCCTTACCAAGGTCTTTCATTTTATCCTTTCTACAACCCAATGAGATAGGTACTTGTGTACATGTTGCAGACAAGGGAGACTAACAAAGCACCACGCACCGAGACATGACAGACCCAAGAGTCAACTCCAGAAGCTGGGCCTCAGTCTCTGACTCTTCACTACTCTAATCATGATTTTGCCACATTACTTCTCAGTACCTGGCGCCCAATTTTTCTTTCTTTTTTTTTTTTTTAATTTATTGAGTTGAGAGAGAGAGAAAGGGGGACGAAGAAAGAGGAAAAGAAAGATGAAGAGAGAGAAAAACACCTATTTGTTGTTCTACTTATTTACGCATTCATTGGTATTCCCTTGCACATGCCCCAACTGGGGATGAAACCTGCAACCTTGGTGCATCGAGACGATGCTCTAACCAACTGAGTTACCCAGTCATGACCTAATCTTTCAATGAATGAAAAATGGATGTACAGTTTCCCACAGCTGAATACCTATAATCAATGTGTACCAGGCACCAGGTTCTTCAAAATAAATAAGCACCCCTTCAAAAATAAAGATCAAATGTCAGTATCTCTTCTTCAGAACAGATCACTACATCATTTCATCTACATTTGGCTGTTTTATTTGCCTCTTCTTTTCAAACCAGTTCCCCTTACTCCAGAAGGCTTCCATACATTCTTACTTTCAGGTTGCAACTGACAGAAGAAAAGCACACTCTCCTACTACTGTTTCACATACCGTTGAAGAGACGCCTCCGAGTTTAATTGTTTCCACTGTGGTCCCTGAATCTTCAACAGCTGTCTTCTTCTCCGGAGGCACAGAAGTGCCTGGGTCTCCAGCCACTCTTTTATTTCCAATCCCTGACATCTTGGTACAAGATGATAGGTGTTTTCTTGGAGGGAAAAAAGGCAGAAACTTAAATAAGATATGTAAGGAGAGCAACAATAGAGACCACCTATGATGTAAACAGTAGACATTCTTCTGACCGACCTTTTAACCTGGTTCATTAATTTCACACCAAACAACGCAATCCCCAAAATCCTCTTGGAAAGAAAGAAGTAAACTGTGGATTAAGAGTCGGGGCTGAATTTACATGACTACATATTTTTAGATAGGATGCTGGTAAGAAATAAGATAATGGGTAAAAGATGAAGAGACCAAGAAAAATGTCAGAAATCTCATTTCCTGAAAAGGAAAAACACAATATGATCAGCATAGAGGTTAATACTGCTGCATTAGAAGAATCACGGGGCTGTAAAGAGATCTGGGAGATGTTTACTAAGTCATTAATACTGGACAAGCCATTTACGTATTTCCTAAACCAAGAATAACAACAGTAGCATATGCTTCTATGCCTTTTATAAGGAATGAGTAAGTACAGAAAAAACTTAGCATAATGCCTGACATGAACTTTGCACTCAGAAATGCTACCTCTCCTTTTTATATTCGCGCTTTTTTTTCCTATTTCCGAATGTTCTCCCCATGATTTTCTGCAACCCTAAAGAAGCCAGACTGGGGTGCAAATTCCAGTTCTATGGTTTAGGGAGCCGTACTGCCTTGAAAGAGCTCTTGAGCTTCATCTTCCTCGTATGTACAATGATGGCGAACAAATGTTCTGCCTGCCTACCTGTCTCCCAGGGTTCCCAGGCTCAAAGGAAAAGGAATGGATGCCACAGCACTCAGCTACTTTAGAAAGCTGCCCTGCCATCACCCAAACTACAAACTACACACTACGTCCAATTCAAGCTGCAGGCAAAGGGATGTCGGTGGCAGCAACCTAAGTCGGCCCACGCCTGGAGAGAGAGGAGACAGTGGGGCGGGAGAAGGGCCTCAATCTCACTCGCGAGCGGCAGAGGACCCCGTGCTCCTGCACTTACAAATGTAGGCCGGGGAGAAGGAGGCCCCGGAGCCGGAGAGGGTGGAGATTCCCAAGGGCCCACAAATCCCGTCGCACCCTTGGCCGAGATCTAACCTGGCTTCTCCCAATTCGCTTCGCCTTAGAGCAGAACTAGGGGTACTTATTCACCAACGTCCACACCACGGCCCATCTCTCAAACCTGACCCGCAGGCTAAGATAGGTCGGGGCTTCCGGGAGGCGGGGCCAGGCACAGGAAAAGGGAAAGAGGGCGTCGCTTCAACCAGCGAAGGGAAATGACGCGCACGAGGGCGCCAAGCGCCCGGAAGTAGGCGCGGTCTCTGTAGCAACACTTGGAGGTGGGGGACCCTCTGAGAGGTGTGTCCCAGAGAGAATGCCTGTGACTTTTTTGGCTTGCTGATCTTTTATAGCTACCTGGTTTTTCTATTTAGATAAAGTGCCTTGTTCCGTTGCCTATTATTGGTCTACCGAGACCCATTCAAATTGACGATTGGCTGATAGTCCCGTCAGTCTCCGAGCAGGGGGAAAAAAAAAAGTAGTCTCCCGGGCTTTGGGAACACGTTACTTGGAGCACGTCGAATTGAAAATAAGGCTTCTGGAGAAAATCCAAGAGATATAATGGATTTCAGGGTTTGTAGGTTTCTCTTACAAGGAACTATATACATCCTGCCTACACATTAGAAACACTTGGGGGTGTTTTAGTGTCTCTAGAGTAGTGCCTGGACGTAGACGTTTTTAAAAAGCGTTCCGGCAACCCCAACCTCACTCCTAACCCCCACCTTCTCTTGAGAGTCTAAGGTGCAGACAGGATGATAGTTACTGCTTTTGTGCTTTTTTGGAACAAGAAAATGACCAGGGGAACGATAAAAAAAAAATCAATAGCTTCTAATCTCAACACTAGTCTATTTTAAGCTAATTAAGCATTGGTTATTTTTTTTAGTCAATAGCAATGTACTGTTCCCCATTCAATTAAACTAAATGTTTTAATGATAAGGTAATCAATCTAACTTATCAATAAAAAGCTGTATGTCTCTCAGAACTGTGTAAAACTAATGACAGCAGATAGTGGCCTGGAGATGGAAGTGTTATATCTAAATAGGAAGGATGGGAGGGTGGGAGGGGAAAGGAAAGAAAGGAGAAAGAAAGAATGAATGAATGAATTTAGGCCTCTTTTGGCGGCGGGGTGGGGCAGGGACGGCGGGTGGGGGGGGGGGATCAAACCTAATCCATGCTAGATTTCTAATAGTGTGAAGAAGACTTTGATCTCTGTTCTTGGCTGGGTGTTACCTGTGAATTAGTAAGAAGGTAAATAATAGGAAAACAAGTGTTTGTGGTTTCAGGTACTAGCAGACTGCGTAACCTGCGAAGTGGTTCTAAGTGGACTTCACATTTTGTTAGATAAAGCGGAAGACTGAACTGTGGGGACCCACCTGCTGAAATACACTCCATGAGATTATGACTCCAGTTCTCTGCTCTTCCTCCATTGGCTACTCTTGGCAAGCCTTACATCCACAGAATCACTGTAGAGCAAGCAAGGGTTCTTCTAGCCCGAAGTTTGTAGACAAAAGTTTCACAGGCTATATTTGGTCAACAGATATGCTTGTTTATTTTGTACAGTATTGGCTACCTTTTGTGGATAAAAACAAAAACTGACTTAATCACCAACATTTAAAATAAGGTATTTTACATAAAAGTCCACATTATCAACTTATCTTAAAAACATTGTAGATCTAGCAACACTGGGCTTATATTCTTACATGGTCACATTGCCTGGAACTGAATAGTGCTTCCACTTTTATCCGTCTTTACTATAACCCCCACTATTATCAATTTCTTTACACAAGGTGAGTTTCATTTGAGTATCATCACCTGTGTGTTATCTTGTGATAAATCAGTTGCCGATACTAAGTCAATATTGTTGGTTGCCTACCTAGCTTCCAATCCCCCCCCACTCACCTCTTAACAGAGCAAAGCCAGGAATTTATTCATGTATCCATTTAGCTCCCTTCATTCTGTATGTCTCGGGGGAAGCTGAATTCACTTCCAAGGGTTGTGTTAATATAAATAGTAAGTCCCATTCCCCAAACCACAGTCCTAGTGGTAAAAATGGATGGTTTAAGCAGAGTGAATGCTTGGCATAAATTATCTTCTGAATGTTTTATGTGAGGCCCAAAATTGTTGGAGCCTTATTGCTACCCAGCTTGATAATGAAGCCAACACAGAGGTGGGCAGAACTAAGAATTTCAGGGAAATTGATCCAGATCAAACCAGACACCCCTGACTTCAACTCACACTTCAGAGTGCCAGAGAAGATGTTGAGAAGAGAGCAGACCTATGCAGAACCTTTCAATCCTCACATGTAGATAACCATGTACTCCAGCTATTCTTCCAAAACCCCAGTCAGCCACCTGACGCCTTCCCAATAGCCTATCCTGGTCTGAAGAGGTAGTCTTACCCTAAGAATCAGGAAAACAGAAAAGATGAAGGGGAGGATGGCAGAGAGGATGGGGGAGAATTCTCTCATGGACCACATTCCCCATGTCCTACCAGCCACCACCTGTTCACCATCTTATTCAACTGAAAAAAAGAATAGCCCTGGAAAAATAAGTGACAGAATAGTATTTGCTATGCTAAAAAAAATACTTAATGTTTTGTATCACTTGTCTTTGAAAGTTACCATTGCTTGTCTCAACAACATAATAATTTAAGTAGTAGCCTTTTTTAAAGAAAACACTCATAATTCAAGTGATTTTTTTCCAAGTTAATTAATATGTGTCAAAGGAGCCATCTCTTGACTCGGTCTTCATTAAGTACACAATTCTGCCACAGGGTGGCAGCAGACAATATGCATTTCTCCTGGTTCCTTTTCTAAAGCTTTGATCCCAAAGTGCTGTCTGTCGTATTTTTTAACTCGTAACTCTTAACTCTTACAAACCTAGACATCTATTTAGGGTGGGCTTAATGCTCTCATAAAAGACAACGTTAAGATATCTCAGGTTTCTGTTTACCATTTTGTCTATGCTTTCTGCAAATGTTCTGCTGTGAGACTGTCGTTCTGTCTCCGCGTAGTCCAGTATTCATTCCATGATTGGTTTATGTATGTGCTAAACATAATTCTAGAAGTCCTTTATTTATCCTTATTTTTAGTCAAGCTGTATTTTATCTACCATGGCATCACCTGTTAAACAGAAACATGCAGATCCCATGACCCCTGCTCTAGACTTACCAAATCAGAATCTCCAGGGAAAGCTCTCTGGCAATGCAAGTTCTTGCCTTTGTAATTATGCCCCCTATCTGGGCATGTTTGAGGAGCACTGCTCTGAGTGATGACATCCAACGCTGCCTGAAAGTATTCTACAGAAACCAGCCCCTCCCCTTGCCTGCACCTCCCACTTTATAGCAATTCACCTGTGCCACATTTTTTTCCTTTTCCTGTATACCCCTGCCTCCTTCTCCCCGGACCACGTGGTCTGCTATGCTATGCCATGCTTAGATCTTTTACTTTGTGACTTCTGGGGACTATGGTGGTGGCTTAGTCCAGGGAGTCAAAGCCAAGCCTCTTAGCTCAGAGAGTGAGGACAGGGAGTCCCAGCAAGGTCTATGGAAGGATGAGAGCTGATGGATTCACAAGTCTCATTGAAGGATGAGAGTCACAAATTGTTAGAGAAGCCCCACTTTATTTAATGCTCCCCTAGAAAGTTGTGCATTATCAATGTTAGTCACAGAACTGGTCTTTTATGTTTTGTACCATGTGACATATGTTTAGATGACTAATATTTTTATAATTTTGATTTTCATTATGCACTTGTGCTGGCTGTGCCTTCCTTGTTAGAAGATGAGAATTTGGATGAGAAACCACTCTGTCTTTGTGAATTTTTACTGGGCAGATCCACTATTTCATATTGCTGTTACTGGGTAACTGGCAATCTGCCTGGCCTTGGAGGAAAAAGAATAGCATTGCTGAAATTCTTGCAGCAGGCATTGGCATGGGGACGTGAAGCATAATTAGAAAGATAAGATTTAGAATTTTCATTTCCAGCCGTGTAGCATGACTGTTCTCTAGAAAACAAACTGAGAACTAAAACTGCATTTCAGCTGAAGGGCATTTTTCAAAATGAGTAAACGTGAATTTAGGTTCTCATCGCCTTCAAGGGTGAAGGGGCCAGCAGACAAAGTCCAGGGACTATCAGTGTTGACTGACTGTTAGAGACCCGTCCCCATAAAAGAAAACTAAAAATGACTATTCTAACATCTAGGGGACTGAAATAAGATTGTCTCTCTCAAAGCTTCATAGAAAGATTTTTGTTGACTGATTTGAACTTCCAAAAGGCACTTAGAAAGAATTTCAAAGAATGCAGAGAGGTGGAGGAAGGGTCCACAAAGGCCCCAGGCAGAGCCAAATACAAATAAGAGATTGTTCCTTGTTGGAATAGCCAGGAAATAGACTCTGAGACAGAGGTTCGTGCGCAAGAGGTTTGATACGTGTACAGAGGGAAAGGAAGCAGGATTGGGCAGAGGGGGAGTTGGACTGTGTTGAGGTCACATCAAAGGCCCCCACCGATATCATGAGTAGCAGCTCTAGAACTGGGAATCCTTTCAGAGCTGCCTGAAATTGAAGCAAGGAGGCCAGGCCGTTATCCCCCTGCATCAGCCAGTCATTGGATATGGATACTGGGTGGCATGCAGAAAGGGGCAGTTCTTGATCCAGGCAGCTTTCTCCAGCCAAGGGCAAACTCTGGAGGAGAACTCAACGGAGAGCTGTGAAGGTTCAACATTCCCAGCACCTGGGGACCCAGCTTTAAAGGGAGGTGGGGAAGGTGTTGACAGCACACCACAGCATCCCCTGGCTGACCAAAGGATAGAAATAACCAGCGCTGAAAGTCCTCAGGCTAGAGTTGGAAGAATGTCACTTTGGAGTCTTGCTAAAAGGCACAGAGGGCTGGGGCCCCCACTGCTGCAAATGAAGGTGTGGAGACTTGCTGAAAGGTGTGCCTTCTCCCAGCACACGGCACTCCCTTGATCCCATCAGACGATGGTTTGTAAAAAAGGTTATCGTGTTTCACAGTGTAGTTATGGGCTCTGCTGTTATTCCTAAAAAGAGGAGAATGCCAACACTTTCAGTAACTGAGTACTATGGTCCCAATGGTGCCCCCCACCCCAAAACTCATATGTGACCCCCAATGTAATGGTATTTAGAGATGGGGCCTGTGGCAAAAGCAGGAAATCAAAATAATCTCTAAACTTCATGAATAAAATTCCACTGAGATGTCAATATAGTGCATTACATTTATGAAATAATTCAGGGAGAAATGAAAATGTCTGATATTTAGTCTTCCCCATCAGAAACACATCCCATCCCTCCATTTTCCCAAGTCTTCCTTTATGTTTCCATAAAGTCTCATGGTTTTCTTGTTTATAAGTCTTTCACATTACTTATCAAGTTTATATCTAGATAGAACATAGGTTTTGTTTCTGTTGAGAATATGACTTTTAAAATTATATTTTCCATTTGGTTATAAGTGCTATACAGGATAGCTATTGTGTGTGTGTGTATGTGTGTGTGTGTACATATATATAGTTTTGCATTTGACTTATTATCTTACTCTCTTAATGATTCTCTTGGATTCTTTTGGAGGAGGTGGGGAACAAGCATATTATCTGCAAATACCGGTCATTTTCTTACTTCTTTTCCAGTATGTATACCACTTTCATCCCTTTTTATCCTAAGAAAATGGTGGTACTGAAGACTCCCTACCTCATATATTATTTTCCCACTGCAGGCATCTTCCCATGGTATACGTTTTCAACCCATGCCAACCACCTTACATTTTGTCTGTCATAGTTAGCACCTCAGTTTGCTTGTATGATATCACCTTTGTTTATTAATCACCATGCCCCACCTGAGTCACCCCAACTAAATCATATCAGTCTGTTAAACTGCAATTCAAGTCTCTGTGCCATTGTTTAAGACTTTCTAGATAACATGGGAGCTCTTGTTGCTCAACCCATCCACTCTGACAGTGACAGTCATGTTAAAACTCGAAATGCAGTACAAGAAGGAGGTATCCCCCAGGGAAGGCTGGCTGGCTAGCTTCAAGATACCACCCTTGCCCTTGGTGGTATCTGTGTAGGTGGAGTCACTTTGTTTCCTGCCTTGGGGCAAACACACACAAAACCAATTACATTTTAGGGCCCCCACAGGTAATCAAGGACTAAAGAAAACACTCATTATCCAAACCTGTGTGCAACACCCTAACCTAAATGCCTATTTGTTCATTATTTCAATGAGACCAAACACTTGCATTCTTTGGTATTTGATTTCTCTCCTGGTAACTCATCTGTGCATGAAGTCACATGCATAGATAATCAGAAGGCTCCTTGATAAACCTGGAATCAAAACAAGCAAAATCAGAGATATTATTTTTTTTTAAGATTTTATTTATTTTTAGAGAGGGAAGTGAGGGAGAGAGAGAGAGAGAGAAACATCAATGTGCGGTTGCTGGGGGCCATGGCCTGCAACCTAGGCATGTGACGAGATATTATTTTAATATCCATGGTACCTATCAAGAAGTGCTGGCTGAAAAAGGACTCATAGACATGGACAACAGTGTGATGATTGCTTGGGGAGGCGGGTTCTAAGGGGATTAATGGTAATTGGGAACAATACAATAAAGATTAATAAAAAAAGAAGTGTGCTTCACATAGAAAAATACATCTAACTTTGTGGTGCCAAAATGAACCACCATCTCAGTATAAATAGTGTGATCTCATTTTCATTTACAAAAATTAAACTATTATATAATTGAAATTTGCTAAGAGAATAGAACTTATATGTTCTCCCCCCTCCCCTCACACACACACACACACACACACACACACACACACACACACACACAAATCCTACCAAACTTTGAAAAATGCAGTAATCATTATCCCAGCCCAGAGTAATGTGCTTGTTCAGTTCATCCCCTTGGAGCAAAAATTGGGAGCAATTAGGTCTCCAGGCATAGCCTCCTGTGCCCTTGGAAATTTATAGGAGACCTGGAAGAACCAATGTGGGCAGAGATGAGGCCTCTTCCCCAGAAGTAGTGAGACAGGTCACCAAACACCAAAGAATCTATATCATGCCATCTTCCCATTGCAAGTAGGGTCCTAATTTCTGCAAACCAACATTAAGTATTATATCAAATATTGTTCATATGAAGCTAATTTGGCTTTATTTATATTCAATTTGTAAATATGCTTTGATTTTTATAGATGGCTATAAAAGCATAAGATGTTTAAGTCAAAATTATGTTTATACATTTTTAATTAACATTATAATAAAAGTAATCTAAGCAAATACTCGATGGCCCATGAGAAATTTGTTTTCCTTTAGAGGGGGGATCTGTACATTACTTAAGTTTGAAAAATACTATTTATAACTGAACTGTATGCATATACTGCCTTGTGTGCTTCATGATTATTCTTACAACACTGTTTTTCGTTGCCTAGTTTTTCAATTATTCTGAGATCAATAAAGGAAAAGTCATATCAATGTAACTGACAATATATCAATTTAAACATTTATGAACTCTAGCAAATTGCACGTATTATGATGTTATTCACATTCATTCTGATATATTCAGACTGGTGCCCAAGGCATGTGGCCAAATCCAGTTAAAAGGAGACCATGAATAGCAGTATATGACCAGCACCCCTGCCCTGCCCTGCTCCGGGCAATGTTTGGAATCTTATCTTATGAGCACCCCTCCCATACCTCAAAGGAAGAATAAGGCTGACTACACTGGTAACTAACGCAGATACCATTACCCACGGAGCTGTGAAGTCAGCCAAGACCGCCTGCAACATCCCAGCTCTTAGGCAGTCCCCTCAGCTGCTCCCGCCCCCACCCCCACCTCATCATGTCCACCACACTTCTGGCACTCAGCCAACTCTTCTTTCACTCTCAGAACCTCCGGAAATACTGATCTTGTACATACACATATTAACTATTGTGAATTTAAGTTGACATGTGACTTCTCAAGGGCAGCTCATTCTCATTTGAAGCTTGCTTGATCTTTACTGCAGGATGTCGCTGTTATTTCCCATCAAAGACATTGATAAAGCAGGAGAGCACCTGATCTTATTTAGATCAGGTGGGAGGAAGCTCGGGTGACATCCCTTCCCTATTCTTAGTTCTGGTTAGTAACTTTTACCCTTCATAATGGATTGTCATTATGCTTTACTAATTGATCTAAAACCTCACGTTCCAGCCCAGAAGCTGGATTCATCTGTAGCTTGTAATTGGATAATGCTGTACAAGTAATTGCATGCCAGGCTAATAGGAATTTTGAAAGTATAGTGGTAAAGATGCTATTACTTGAATATGTCCAAGTCATGGAACACATTTTAACACTGCACTGACATTTCAATTGTTCAGTTAACCTTGAAGACTAGTTTCTTCCAAGATGATACTGGTTCCCCTTTTTGCTTGCGCTTTTTTAAATTAATAATTATGTATGTAGACACTTAAAACTGACTGATAACCAACCCTAATTAAATCAGCTTGTTGAAATGTGACCTTAACATTTAAAATAACACCACAGAGACGTGTGGTTTCAGGCTTCTAAATGCTACAATATCTGAACTGAACATCTTGTTTTGTATTTTTTTATTCTTATGAATGCTATCCTTTTAAAATGAGTGCCAATCAATCTTTAAATTTGTACTAAAAGTTTAAATATGTCACATCCAATACTCCAGCAATTAGAATTCTTTTTTTTTGACATTGTGTTTTTATTTTTTATTTTTAGGTTTTACAGTGGTTCCAATTATTTCCCCCTTCCACCCATCCACCCAGTCCACCCCCACTTCCAGAGTCAATTCCCACACCATTGTCCGTGTCCGTGGGTCTTTCATATAAGTTGCTTGACTAATCCCTTCACCTTCCTTCAAAGAGTCTCCTCTTCCCCCTCCCCTCTTACTGCTATCAGTCTATTCTGTGATTCTATGCCTCTGTTTCTATTTTGTTCATTCATTAATTTTATTCATTATGTTCTTCTCATAAGTGAGATCACATGGTATTTGTCTTTCTCATACTGGCTTAGAAATTTTTATTTTTTTTAATTATTTTTTTGAGTTTTTTTCAAGTATATTTTATTGATTATGTTATTAAAGTTGTCCCTTTTTTTCTCCCCTTTATTTCCCCTCCACCCTGTACCCCGCTCCCAGCAGCATCCCCCACCCTTAGTTTATGTCCATGGGTTGTATATATAAATTATTTGGCTTTCTCCATTTCCTGTGCTATTCTTAACCTCCTCCTGTCCATTTTGTACCTAAAATTTATGCTTCTTATTCCCTGTACCTTTTCCCCTGTTCTCTCCCCACCCCCTCCCCACTGACAACCCTCCATGTGATCTCCATTTCTGTGTTCCAATTCCTGTTCTAGTTGTTTGCTTAGTTCATTTTTGTTTTTGTTTTTTAGGTTCAGCTGTTGATAGTTGTGAGTTTGTTGTCATTTTACTGTTCATACTTTTGATCATCTTTTTCTTAAAAAAGTCCCTTTAACACTTCATATAATAAGGGCTGGGTGATGATGACCTCCTTTAGCTTGACCTTATCTGGGAAGCACATTATCTGCCCTTCAATTCTAAATGATAGCTTTTCTGGATAGAGTAATCTTAGATATAGGTCCTTGCCTTTCATGGCTCCGAATACTTCTTTCCAACCCCTTCTTACCTGCAAGTTTTCTTTTGAAAAATCAGCTGATAGTCTTACGGACACTCCTTTGTAGGTGACAGTCTGCTTTTCTCTTGCTGCCTTTAAGATTCTCTCTTTATCTTTAATCTTGGGTGATTTAATTTTGGTGAGTCTTGGTATGCTCCTCCTTGGGTCCAGTTTCTTTGAGACTTTCCTGGAGTTGCATGTCTATTTCCTTTGCCAGATCAGGGAAGTTCTCCTTCATTATGTTTTCAAATAAGTTTTCCATTTCTTGCTCTTCCTCTTCTCCTTCTGGCACCACTGTGATTTGGATGTTGGAACATTTAAAGTTGTACCAGAGGTTCCTAAGCCTCTTTCATTTTTTTGAATTCTTGTTTCTTCATTCCCTTCTGGTTGGATGTTTGTTTCTTCCTTCTGTTCCAAATTATTGATTTGAGTCCTGGTTCCCTTCCCTTCACTGTTGGTTCACTGTGTATTTTCCTTTATTTCACTTTGCAGAGCCTTCACTTCTTCCTCTATTTTGTGTCCCTACTCAGTCATTTCTGTGAGCATCCTGATTACCAATGTTTTAAACTCTGCATCTGATAGATTAGCTATCTCCTCTTGCTTAGTTCTTTTTCTGGAATTTTGATCTGTTCTTTCATTTGGGCCATATTTCTTTGTCTTGGGGCAGAGCCTTAGGTACTCACCAGGGCAGGGCAACCCACACTACTGGGTTATGACACTATACGTGGGGAAAGGGTCAGAGTGGAAATAACGTCACTTGCTTGGTTCTGACCCTGCTTTCAGTCACTTCCTCCTCTTCCCACAAGCAAATTGGGCCCTTCTGGTGCTGATTCCCTGGTGGGTGGTTTTGTGTACATTCTATGACCCCGTGGGTCTCTCCAGCAAACTCTCCTGTGAAACTGGCAGTTTCTCCCACTGCTGCAACCCCACAGGCATTTACAGCCAGAGGTTTTGAGGCTTTATTAACCCGTGCTGGAACCATGGGTTACACAGTCTGTCTTGCTCCCTAGTTGTTTCTCCGGCTTATCTGCATGTGAATATGGGACTGCCTGGTCCACCAGCTGCTGACTCACCCATGCCATCCGCCATCTTGCTATATGTCCTCCCTGCCCTGGCTACCCATCTGGGTGAATGTTTCTCTAACTACTTGGTTGTCAGACTTCCATAGAGTTCAATTGTATGGCAGTTCTGATTGTTTTCTGTTTTTAAATTTGTTGTTGTCCTTCTTTTGGTTGTGTGAGGAAACAAAGCACATTCCAGCCTCCATCTTGGCTGGAAGTCAGAAATCTAATTATGTATTCAAAGAAAATAAAAGCAAATGATTGTTGAAATATGACTATTAGAAATGTTTATCATAGAATTATTTATAATTTTAGAATCAACCTAAATACTTTTTGGTATGTCTATAGCATAGAATTCGGTATAACCATTAAAGCTGCAATAAAAACTGTGTTTTTTAACATGAAATAAACCTACAATGTATTGCTGAAGGGGTAATCAGGTTACGGGAATATATGTATAGCATCCATCTTTTATAATAAATTAAAAATATTTAAAACCAATGCACTACCAGGTTAGGACATACTCGGGTTCTTTCCTCTTTGCCTTTACTTTTTCATCTCCTATTTATTCCATTTTCTAAATAAAATATTTTATATTTTAACTATTTATGTATCAACATGAAATGGGTTTAATACATAAACTGAGTAGCAAGCACAAACCTAGTTATTTAAAGAGAGGGCATTGTTACTATTGTTAAAAGACATCCCCTTCTTTTGCAAAAGAGAAGCTGAATAGAGTCTGGTTTAAGCTTTGTTAAAAAAAACTAAGGCATATTAAAATTTTTAAGAGTTTATTTGAGCTAAAATCTATTTGAATTGGGCAGCTCCAAGCCAGAGTGTTTAGGAATGCTCCACCAAAAAGAGCTTACAGAGACTTAAAAAATATATATTTATTTTTTTAGAGAGGAGAAAGAGAGGGAGAGAAACATAGATATGTGAGAGAAACATCAATTGGCAGCCTCCCATAGGCCCCTCACTAGGGTCCTAGCCTGCAACCCAGGCATGTCCCTAAATGGGGAATTGAAACCAGTGACCCTTTGGTTCTCAGGCCAGCACTCAACTCTCTGAGCCACACAAGGCAAGGCCAGAGAGACTTTCATAGAGAAAAGCAGAAGCAAATGAAGTTTAAGGAGGAATGAATACACTATACTTGTACTTATATAAAGTTACCCATATTAATCTTAGTAAATATTAAACCCAGCTTGTTACTTTAACCCAATTTTTCAAAGTCAGAGTTTACATGCTATATTTTCTTTTCTAAGTATGCTTTACTAGAATCAACAAGTTCACCCTCTGTGTAAACCTAAGAAACAGTCTGACCTCAACTTCCGCAGACTCAAGAACACTGACCATAAAGATCTATATCAGGACCAGCAAAAACACTGCCTGCAGGTCCATGGCCACCCCTGATCTCTGTACTGCTTTCCTTCCTTTCCCTGCTGTAAAAGCCTCTGCCTCCACTAGGATGTTAAGTTGTAAATCTCCCAGCTAGTAATCAAAGTTTTGTCAAGCCTGCACTTTGGTTCTCATTACAGATGTGAGATAAATAAGCTGGCATCTGGCCATAAACCACAGGTGCCCAGGGAAAGGAGGAATGCTAATGCAAATAGAAAGATAACACCAGAATGAAGGGCTGCGAGACTCCCCTTTCAGTCCCCACTCCCCTCACTCCCAAAAGAAACAGCATGTACACACTTCTTTTGGGAAGTTTTCCCCTTCTTGAATTCCCAGCAACTCCCTGTAAGAATTTATGGTTTGACCAGAAATAAGGACAAGAATCCACCCATCTTCTGAAGATGTCAGTGCTTGAATAAACTTTTTTCCTTCTTGCTGGCACCCGTCTCACCAGTATGGCTTTTGTGGCAGGCAGGCTGCTGAACATGGGTTCAGTTGCAGAAGGAAATTATATGATTGGCTGTAACTTAAGCCTAGTTGGTTAGTTGTGATTGAATGTCCTTAGGGGCATTATAGCCACTCCAGTCAAACGGCATCTTTGTTTAGTTAATTTAACTGTTTTAGGTGAGACCTGAGAAACATATCATTCACGGCAGTCACTGGCCTATATACTAAACCTCCCAAAATGAAACTAGAACTGTTAATGGTGAACATCAATAGATGTTAGACTTTGGTCCTTGAGGTTGGCTAACAAAGAATTCAGAGCCAAAAACTCAAATATAAGCAGAAGTTTATTTAGAAAGTCACAGAGGTAGAAGAAGTGAGCTAGCTGGGCTGCGTGAACTCAGGAAACAAATTACAAAGGCAAAAGAAGGAGCCTTGGAGCTTAGGAGAAAGAAAGCAAAGGTACCCGCCTTGAGGGAACAGGAGGGAGAAGGCATGCTCCAGAGAAAGAGGGAGGGAGGGAGAGAAGGTGCACTCATTGGGTCCTTTGTCTTAAGGTAAGGGGTTTTACCTGTTTTCTGAAGGTGCGGATTTTAGGGGAGATCTCAATAGAACATTCATCAGCTTTCCACGTGTGTCTTTTTCAGGGTTGTGGTCTCTACTGATTGGTTGGCACTAAGGTAGGGATCAGACATCTCAGCTGCTCCTGATGTCAGCCATGGCGTCACTGCACATGGTTTTGCTGCCTTTCTGGGCCTGGAGCCGAAACACAACTGAGACCTAGATGTTATCTCTACTTTGACCAAAACTTTGTCTCTATGGTCAACAGCCCCCAGGCTTTGTTCTTACGATTGTTGGATAAGGGCCAGAACTTCACTGTCCTGAGGTCTTAATGCTTAAGGGAGTGGTCTTGCTAGGGCTCTGATGGAATTCTCCAACCCCTTTGTTCTTCCTCTAAGGGGCTCTACCGCCGACCTAGCATCTTGCCAGGGAAGGAAAAGTCAGGAGAGATTTTGAACCTTGTGACCAGTAATGTAAAAGGCCAGGGGGTCTAAACACCAGGAACAATGTTACCTAGGGGAGGAAACGTCACCCTGGGGGCAAGGTCCCACCCTACAATACTTGTTTTCCAAGTTTTGCCCATTGCTAGGCACCTGGGGCTTCCTGCCCTGGTGAACTTCTGTAGCTGGCCTATTGTTCCTACTCTGCTCCAGTCTGAATAACTGCCTACTACACCAAAACCTCAAAAATAACTTGCACTAAACATCCCACTTACTGCCTCCATGAAGAGAAAATTTCAAGTTTTACTTGATAGGAATATTCTATTGAGAGAGAAATAAACTGTTCCCGAACAGGGAGACTTCCAAACCAAAGGGGGTTAAGGAGCTCAGCTCTGGCCCTGGCTGGTGTTGCTCAGTTGGTTGGGTGTTGTCCTGCAAACCAAAAGGTGGCGGGTTTGGTTCCCAGTCAGGGCACATGCCTGGGGTGTGGGTTCAGTCCCCAGTCAGGGTGTATGCAAGAGGCGACTGATTGATATTTCTCTCTAACATGTATATTTCTTTCTCTCTTTTTCCCTCCCTTCTCCTCTTTCTAGAATCAATAAAAGAAAAAATATATTTTAAAAAAAGAAGCTTAGCTCTCAGTAGTTATAGCTCAGATTGTATTTTTTAAATCAATTCATTAATTCTTATTCTTATTATCCTGACAGTTGGCATCATTAATATTTTAACATGAGAATTTAACCAACTATAGAAATGATCCCTAAAAGTATAGTCTTTTTTTTTAAGATTTTATTTATTTATTTTTAGAGAGGGAAGGGAGGGATGGAGAGAGAGAAACATCAATGTGCGGTTGCTGGGGGCCACAGCCTGCAACCTAGGCATGTGCCCTGACTAGGGATCGAACCTGCGATGCCTGGTTCGCAGCCCACGCTCAATAAAAGTATAGTCTTAGTGAAAGCATTTAAAATTGGCCACATTTCTAAGATAGTTACATGTACAAAAGATATACAAATTAAAACCATTTAAAAAGTGATATCATAATTTGTACTTTGAGTGATTTCAATCTTAGAAAACAAAGGCAGTCTTCCCATGTTATACACGTAGTATCTCTGGTGGGAAGAAGAGAGAAACATCATAATACCTGGAATTTCTGTACTTTTCTCTGATTGTTCTGTGTGCTGTGGTGCTCTGCAATGGGTCTGGTGAAGGTCCAGGAGACACGGGGTCAGACTCTCCAGGGTAAACCCAGTCTTTTGTACCAAGGATTCAGGCCAGCTCTGTCCCGTAACTGTGAAGAGTCCTAGATGAGAAGCTGCTCCGACAGTAACGGATGGCAAATACTTAAGGTATAGGTCAGCATCTATTCAACGTAACGCTCCCCAAAACATGGCTAAACTCTCAGCTTTGCAGTTTGCAGGCTGCTGGTACAGAAGTATTGGGAGAGAAACTAATTTACTGCTGGTGCAGCGAAGTCAGAAGCAAGGACTTGCAGTACGAGGTGCTCCATTCTTAGAACTCGTTCCTTGGTACAGGTATCATCTGTAACGTGCACAAACTCTGCTACTTTTTGGGGGTGTATTTCTTCCAGCTCTGAGGCTAAAGCATAGCAGCAGTGCCCACAAGCTGAAGTTTTCCTCTCAATGCAGATATGGATGAAAGGAACCTATCTATGTAGTTCCCAGCCAAAGGCAGGGTCTCATTCTATAGTTTATATTCTTCTCCTACCTCAACTAACTAGCGCATGAGGAGCCCTCACACTGTTGGTGATGTCTCCCTGTCTCTTCACGTAACCCACTTTAGGCTTACACTGAATCTCCATTTACCTGAGGAATCTGTGAATGTCCTCCGTGCGGTAATCTGGGACTTCATTAACACTCACTGGCTTTTCATCTTCCAATTCAATTGACAACATCCATAGTGTGTGGTCGCTCAACACTACTACTATCCATTGCATGATCAAGAAATATCAGTGGTTATCTTGGTGTAGGTACTGTAATAGCTGAGATAAACTCCAGGACATCTTCGCATTCCGTTTTTCACATTTCATCTGGCCTCTTTTGAGTCTCTTCTGCTTCATGCACATGAATGGTAAGTGCATTTACTATTTGCTTTCCAGGAAGGAACAATGGCATGCTCTGGAGTTATAGAAAGATCCTTAAGAGGTGCAACCCGTGGCAGCCGCGCTGCACCCCGCTGGTTCCGGGCCTTCAGTAGAGCCAGACCCGCCGGGGTCTGGGGCTGCTGGGCGCGCGACGCCTTCTCGGGATTGATGTTCTCCTCGTCCTCTTGGGGTGCCCTTTGCTGCAATGTTAGCAGCGCTTACCCCACCTCCTGGGCCGCTAAAGTGCCCACCATCACTGCTCCACAGGACGCGGAGGAATCGGCCTGCGTCACGAAGCAGCGTGCACCCGGTGCCGCCGACTAGTTGCTCGGAGGAGCGGGTGTAGCGGATCTCCGCAGCCCGAGCCAGCCCTCGTGCTTGGGATCCCTGAGAACCCAGGAAGCTGCGAAAGGCTCTAGCTGCGCGGGGCATGGAGGGCCAGGGACACGCTGGGGACCAGGCCAGCAGCATGCCCACAGCTCAATTTATAAAGCATGTATGAACAAGTACCTCGTTTTCTATTGTGCTTGGTTACTAAACCTCACATTCCATTCCATTTCATTGAATAAACTTGTTTGTAGTTGACTTGCTAGTGTTGAGGACAACTACAGGTCCAAAAAGCTTTAACTGTGCTAACGCCCAAGATTCCAAGCCTAGATATAATACTTGATTTACTTGCAGTTTCAACCCCTCCCAGAAACATAATCTTAGTCAACCAAGGTGAAGGACCAGTAAGGTAATTAGTCACATTTGTCCTCTCCTCATCTCCCCTTTCCCAAAGGAACAAGAGGCAATCTGCATGATAAAACCCTTGCCATTCCCTTCCACCCAGAAATAAAGATGTTCTGCTCTAGAAATAATAATCCATTAAACCCAACCCATTTGTCTTCCTTTACTAATAACTCCCCTGCCACATCCCTCTTCCTATAAAAAGCTTCCACTTGCACAACCCCTTGCAGTATCTCTCTGCCTGCTAGATGAGATGCTGTCCAATCTAATTGTTTAAAGACAATTAGATCTCCAAATTTACCAACTTGAATTTTGTTGTTTAACACTAGGTCATGCTGTAGTGTAGGTACTGCAGTTGTTTATTTGTTTGTTTCTTTTTTGTAATGCAAGTGCCTGATTTAAACTGTGATGGCAGAGGCATAAACTTCAAAGAAGCATCCACTTCAGTGATAGCCAGATGGAATAAACACATTTCCAGCAACAAGACTTAAAGAGCTAGGCTGCCTCACCTTCGACCCTCCTTCCGGGACTGAGGCTGCTTTGTTTAAGTGAGCTTCATTGATTTCAGTAAGTGACCATTTGGGCCACTTGGTTTTTTCCCTTCTTGAATTCTAAATTCTTACTCTTACTTTTAAGATTTAAATCACCAGAAAGGAATACGCCCAAAACCCTAGGTCCCATCCTCAACCCTAATAAAAGCAGAAACCCAGGCCCATGCACCCTCTCTGTCCCCCTATCAGAGAGGTTCCAGGTATGCTGTGTAATTTTCAGGTCCTATAAATAATAAACCTTTATTTTATCAAAGTTTCCCGACGGTTATTGTAAAAGGGTGTCTTGCAGTCATAATATGAACCACAAGAGCCAGTCCAACCACAACATTGGTTATAGATTGGCTGAGATTGGCACAAAATAAAACTTTGTTTTGTTCAAGGTGAGAGTCAGTGTTTTGGGGAAATGCAGACTCATGGGTGGTTATGAAGATCACTTACAATTATATATTGATGAGACAAGCCTTTTTCAGTAGCAACACCAAGAATTTAAGCAAAGAAATACAGATTCTTAACGTGGCTAATAAAGAATTAAAGATAGCCCTGACTAATGTGACTCAGTTGGTTGGGCATCATCTGGAAAATCGAAAGGTGGCTGGTGGGATTCCAGGTTAGGTGGGGCACATGCCTGAGCTGCGGGTTCATCCGGGTTCATCCAGGGTGCATAAGAGAAGCGACCAATCTGTGTTTCTCTCTCACATGATGTGTCTCTCCCTCTCTTCCTCCCTTCCTTTCCCTCTCTCTAAAAATAAAGAAATAAAATTTTATAGAAAGAAAAGAAAGAGTATCTCTTTTATCAGAGGACAATTTATACATCATAATTTATACAAAGAAAAGGGAAAACACTATTCAAATTATTCTTGATTTTTTAATGAAGAAATAAAATATTTAATTCTCAATGTTTCTAAAATGTAAATTATGTACTCAATAAATATTAGTTTGACTGGTTTTTTTTTTCATTTTCCCAGAGATTAAAAAGGTTTTTATAACTAACAGCAAGAGAGTAGTTGAAGTCCTGGCCAAAAAAATGTTAAGGTCATGGAATAATCATGTTTTCTGGTGAGTTGTTGAAATGGTTTTGTATGGTTTCGACATGCACGATCATGTTTACGGTTCTGCAAGAACTACTGTGCAAGAGTGAGGCCTGCCTGTACTTGAAAACATTTTTGACATACCCACACATCTGAAAAAGTTTGCTGGATATAAAATTCTGGATTCTAAGTTTTCTTCCTTTAATGATTTGAAAACCTTACTCCATTGCCTTATTGTAGCCATGATTGCTGTTGAAAAATCTAATGATAATCTGATATTTGTTCCTTTGTATTTGATCTATTCTTCTCTGTAAGCTTTTAGACTTTTTTGCCTTTTATATTCTTAAATGTCACTAAAATGTGTTTAACAGTGCATTTTTTGCTTCCTTCTCCTCTTTGACATTTTACTTCCTCTTTTTTTAAACATTTTTAGAAATGATTTAATTTTTTTAAGATAGATTTTTAAAATTTATTTATTTTTAGAGAGGGAAGGGAGGGAGAAAGAAAGAGAGAGAGAAACATCAATGTGCAGTTGCTGGGGGCCGTGGCCTGCAACCCAAGAATGTGCCCTGACTGGGAATCGAACCTGCGATGCTTTGGTTCGAAGCCCGTGCTCAATCCACTGAGCTACACAAGCCAGGGCTTCACTTCCTTTTTTTAAATTTCAAAAATTTATCTTTTATTTTTTCAATATTTTCTCTTCTCCCCCTCCCCCCCTTCCTTTTCTGGAGATTCTATTTCTATCCTCCATAGCTTTCAGCTTTTCCTTTCCCACTTTTCTTCATTAGTAATTGCAGCCACTTTTCAGATGCCTTCCCCATGATTCTCTTCTCCCTTTGTTAGGTTCTCTCTCCTAGATGTTTTGTGCATGAAAAATGACATAAATGGAGCCATGACAAAATGGAATCAGAGCTGCCATTCCAGAGGAACTGCCTCACCTGTCTTGCTTCTGTAACCATTGGAGTGTTGCAACTGGGTCAGACCTTTGGACTGGGATGAACGAACGTTGTCTTTACAAACAATTGTTTGTAAAGCCCGCAGAATAGTAGACACCTTGACCACAAGGACTGATGATTATGGACTCTCTATCTGAAAGGACTGATTATAATGGACTCTATCTGAAGACAGAATGAAAAACCAATTATCTATAGCCAGGGTAGCTCAGCGTATCAGCACCTATAGGAATTCATACTTCCTTTCACGTAATTATTCCTTTTCTTTTCTCATGAGAACCCCGTGCCTTCACTTGTAATTAGGACACCAATAGGGTTTTTGCCTGAAGCTGTGCTCCAGAATTGCAATTCTTTGATCCCAAATAAACACTTGTTGCCTTTCATTTTGGATTTTTAATTTTAGGTGACCATGTGCAAAGAACCAGAAGTTCGTAATCATTCATTTGCCATTTCCTGAGAAGAAAAAAGAAAAGTACAGAAGATAGGAGTGCAAGATGATCGGGGACACAAAGGAGCCAGCAACATGGAAATGTAGAGGAAGAGTATGCCAAACAAAGGGACAGCAGGTGCAAAGGTCCCGAAGTGGGAATGAGCTTGGTATATTTGAGAAAGGCCAGAGGGCCAGTGTGGCCAGAGTGAAATATATATGCAGCTCTGACTTGCCCCTAGTATTTATGTCTGGTGCTGTTTGGGAGAAGCACCTGGATCTATAAACGGTATGGTATGGGCCCTGTATTCAAAAAACCAGCTACTGTCTGATAGAGACCTCAGCGTGTGAGATGACATTTACATCATCCAAAAAGATGCCTGGGAATGAGCTCAATACTGGGCTTGATGCTGTTACAATGCCCTGTACCTCTGCATTTGGGTTAGGTATACTATTTGTCTTTGGGAAAAATCCAGAAGCAATAGAAGCAGGAAGAAGTGGCACAATGTCGGGAAAAACAACAACAACAACAACAAACCAATGGCTTTGGAGACAGGTGAAGGCTCTGTAAACAAAAAAGATGTAAATTTGTATCTGAAATAGCTGTGTAACCTTATGCAAATTCATAACCACTCTGAGCCATTTCCTTAACTTGGAATAGTAACAGCAGTTTCCTTGTAAGGTTGTGTGAGTACTAAAATCATATGAATTCTGTGTTTCACACAGAATAACCACTCCGCTATTAACTAGTAGACTAGATTGACAAGCTGTCACTTGGACAAGATCATTCCTTTGGCCAAACCTCAATTTTTCTATCTGTAAGATGGATATGTTATTACCTATCTGTCAAAATTGAGGGTTGGGGATGGGTACTGCTTCAGACTCAGATGAACCACCAAAGACACTCCTGGGAGAGACTGATAGTTAACTGGACTATCCTATATTTTGCTAGGTGATCTGGTTAGACCAAGCCTTTTTGCTTTTTAATGAATATTTACATTCTTGGCTTTTGGAGTAAGGGTTGCACTTGGCTAATTACGTTCTCAAATCATTCGTTATTTGCAAGCTGAGGATAGTAATCTCTAATGTACAGGAGTGAAGTGAAAGCTAGAGGTATGCTCATAAGGTGCCTGGGGTAAAGCTGGGTACGGTTGGAATTGGCGGTGGAAGTGATGTCCGCTATTATTTTTATTATTGGCATAAACAAATTCCTCCAGCAGAGAACAGGGTTGACAGCAAGCTGGGGGCTGTGCACCGCGCAAAGCCTCAAGCCTTCCCCTTATTTCAACTTCCTTTTCCCTGAGCCTGCTTTTCCCTCTCTGCCCAGCAGTTGGCGCCTTTTGCCGTCCCTGTTTCCCCAGGCTGGCTTTGGGGGTTGCGGTCGTCCCGCAGCTTACAGGTCACATGGAACTGCGCTGCGCGGGAGGAGGTCAGGTTTTGTTCACCGCGTCGCCAAACCACGCTGTGCCCGCTCCTCCGCGGCTTTAGGGTCCTGCAATGGCTCCTTCAGGGGATTGATTCGGCCGGACTAGGCGACACCGGAGGCGACGGCCCTCCGCGTGCGCAGGGGATGGAGCTGACCGCCCCCACCCGGTAGGATTCCACTGCGCACGATTTTCCCAGTCCCTTTGGCATCGCAACAGGATTAGGGGTGGCCGCAGCTGGCACAGTGAGCAGCTGCTGGGGCTGGCGCAGCCAGGAAGGGCCCGAGCCCGGAATCGTGCACTCTGGGTAGACGGGCTCCACTGTGGCCAGCCCGGGGCTCCGGGCGCTTCTTTCCACAAGACCGCAGGGTTCTCGGAAGGGCGTCCCCCTGCGCGGCAGAGGCCGGCATAAGCACGGGGATGAATGTGCGTCGCAGCGAGGACGCTTCCCCACCCTTCACCCTCTTCGGTTGCGCCGCAAGGCCGACTGGAAGGCGCCAGCCGGGCGTGCGCGATTCCAGGTAAGACGCCCGGTATTCCCGCCCGGCTCCTGCCCAGCCTGGCCAGGCTGTCTAATGGCCGCCCACAAGCGACGAGGGTCTGCCGCACGTCCACCCCTGTGGCCTTCCGGGCACCCCCTAACGCACTGCTTCGGTGACGGGTGTCTGCGGGTGACCTCGCAGCTCGGGGCCGAGAAAGGGCGACCGGGCATGGAAAGGCGTTCCTTGGAAAGACCAACCAAAGGGAGCTAGCGTGGCGATGAAGACCGTTAGCCTTGGCCTTGGGGAAACTGAGGCCCAAGCTCAGCAGGCACTGCCCAAGGTCTGCGGCAGACACTCGATCCCGGACTCTGGCCTTCCTCTCCCATTTTCTTTCCACGAAGGATAAGTAGGACTACCCCAGCTAGTCTCGCCCTCTTCCTGGCCTGGGCGCAGGTGTCGCCGGTGCCGCACTGCGCCCGCAGTGTTCCGGGCCGGGAGCTCCTGCAAGGTGGGTGTGACCTGGGCATCCCCTGCTGGTCCCTTGTTCTCCGCCGGGGTCTGCAGGACAGCTCCAGTTAAGTCACTATGCAGACCATTAATGAAACCCGTGCACGTATTTCCCCAGGAGAACCAAACGTTGTAAGGGGGAATAGCTTCTTTTAGGGGTGCATTTCTGGAGTGCACTGCACCGGGTACTTTGAAAGGTGAAAAGAGAGACAACTATGTGTGTCTAACACCTAACATTATTAAAATTATTAGAATTTTTTAAAGGAAAAGTTGACTACAAAACATTCAGGCAACAAAAATGTAAAGGAGGAAATAAAGATAACCTAAAACTTCATCTTCTAGATTGCTGAGATTTTTTTGGATATCTTAAAATTTTCTCTGCATATACACAGTTAAACTAATAACATGGACAAAAATAGTATCTTCTTTTACTTTGCATTTCTGATTAACCAGGGGAAATCAACACCTTTACCAATGTGGTTTGGCCCTTTGCATTTGTGTGGGTGAGTGACTGTTGATCCTGTTGCCCCCTTTTTAGTTGAGTTTCTGTTTGTGACTTTTAAGCATTCTTTATATATTACACATTGAAGTAGTGATTCTGTTGTTTATGTTGTACAGCCTTTCTCAGTTTCCTAATGTTTTTGTCAGTTTTTCATCTTTGGCTGCATACAAGTTTACCTTTTTTACTTAATAAAATCTTTTTTTTTTCTTTATGGTTTATGCTTGAGGACCTTGCTTCAAGAGGGCCTTTCCTAACTCAAGTCTACATAAATATTGTCCTGTCATTTTTTCATGTACTTTAAAGCTTTTGTTTAAAAATTTTAATGTGGAATTTATTCTAGGTTGAATTGTAGAGTGGAGAACTAATTTACTTTCCCTGAATGGTTAACCAGTTGCGGCCCAGCTATTCAGCCTATTTCTTTTTACCACTGACTTAAATTGTTACAATGATATAGATTAAATTTTACATATTTATATCTGGATTTCTGCATCTATTTCGGTATACGTTGGTGCCAGAGCACTGTATTTTAATTACTGAAGGTTTATAATAGGTTTGATGTCCAATTTGGCAGATTCTTTCTTATTACCCGGTACCATCATTTTCCTTGGTTAAAAAAAATTAAGGTATAGTTTAGTATTAAGGTATAGCTTACATGCAGTAAAATGCACAATTTAAATGTATTATTTTGATGCATTTTTGTCAGACATAACCACCCTCTCAATGATAAAATTATGGAGTACTACATAAATTAATGGCATCATTGCACAGCATCATGTTACTTTTCAGTATATCCTTCCAATTGGGATACGTGCCACCAAAGTGAGTGTTTCCTGGAAGTTTTTATTAGTGCAAACTCCAGATGATCTTTAGAATACTTTGGTTGAGGGAACCAACCTGTCCCTGCTCCACCAAAATAAAGCCATGTTTGGGTTTCTACTGGGTTTTTGATCACTAGGGTCCTGGGCGTAGGGGCCTGAATGTCATGTCCACCCTCCCGGTGCCTGACACAGGACTCAGTTTTCTGAGTTAAATCGAACGTTTAATGATCGTAAAAGTAATACATGCTTTTTGCCTAGGTATAGAAAGCAAAACAGGAAACCTCCTTCCCCACACCTTCATCTCTCCTTCACCAAATTGTACTCCTCATTAAAAGTACAATGATCATACTATGACTATTTCTCTACAGTTTGCATTGACATAGTTTGCATTTTCCCTGTAGAGACTTTTTACATCTGCTCAGTTGCTGTAACAAATTACTATAGACTGAGTAGCTTAACAGCAGAAGCATTTCTCATGGTCCTGGAGGCTAGATGCCTGAGATCAGGGTGCCAGTTAGTTGGGTTCTGGTGAAGGCCTCCTTCCTGGTTCACAGATGGCCCCTTTTCTGCTGTGTCCTCTCTGGCTCCACAGAGAGCGGAAGCAAGCTCTCTCCTGTCTCTCTTTCAAGAGCACAGATCTCAGCTGGAGAGCTGCAGGGACAGGCCCTAGTTACCTCCCAAT
Source organism: Tonatia bakeri (assembly GCA_004024845.1). Taxonomy (NCBI): domain Eukaryota; kingdom Metazoa; phylum Chordata; class Mammalia; order Chiroptera; family Phyllostomidae; genus Tonatia; species Tonatia bakeri. The sequence continues at coordinate 335,393 of PVIA01000479.1, forward strand.
GACCAGATTTCCAAATACCATCACACTGGGGGATCAGAGTTTTAACAGACACATTTTGAGGAACACAAACATCCAGTTCATAAGGGAGACCTCCCTAAGACTCTTTTGTCAGTACATTTAAGCCTTTTTCTCTTTAATGTCCCCACATCATCCCCTTGTGTAATTATCCTAAATACTTGTTTCCTGTTGTTGCCAGTCATTTTCTTGCCCTGCAGTTTGTTTTTCTTTCTTCCCCTCCTTTCCTTCCTGCCCCTCCTCTCTTGCCTTCTCTCTCTCTCTCTCTCTCTCTCTCTCTCATTGTTGTAGATAAAACTGCCCTGAACATTCCTCGTCCATCTTTGGTGTCGTGTGCTTGCATTTCTGCAGGGTAGATTGCTACAAGTAGAATTTCTATGTCAAAGGGGATGTACATACAACACTTTTATTGTTACTATTATTTTTAAAAGATTTTATTTATTTATTTTCAGAGAGAGGGAAGGGGAGGGAGAAAGAAAGGGAGAGAAATGTCTATGTGCAAGAGATGCGTCTGTCGGTTGCCTCTTGCATGTCCCCAGCTGGGACTGGCCCGCAACCCAAGAATCCTACTGGGAACCGAACTGGTAATCTTTGGTTTGCAGGCTGACACTCAGTCCACTGAGCCACACCAGCCAGGGCTACATACAGCATTTTTGTAGGTGCCACAAAGGTCACACCAATTTATGCGAAGTGCCCATAGGTTGAACCAGGCCGTGAATTGAATTGATCTTGTGTTAAATACGGAGATGTTCTGGAGAAAAAGACCTCTCTCTCCTCTTCCATACTGAGTCTCTCCTGCTGGGAAAATGTTGTTTTTCTCTATTTATTGAAGACTTTTAAATGTCCTTCTTATAGTATGTGTGCGTTTTCTGCATATTTCTTAAATTTATTTCTTTGTATTTTAGTTGCCTCCCCCCATTTTGTCCAGTATCTTCTATCCCATTAATTAATTTGGTGATTGATTAGAGGAAACCAATTAGTGTATATTATATATGTTATTTTTACATATGAATTCCGTAAGTGCCCACATTCTGAAAGTCTGTTATCATTTCTAGTGGGGTTTTTTTTTTCGGTTGATTTTCTTGCATTCCCAGTCTCTACAGAGGTATTATTGCATATTGGTTGAGAACATAGGTTCTGGAACCAGTCTGCCTGGGTTCAAGTTTTGCCACCCACTTAAAAGCTTTGTTAACCTTAGTACGTTAATTTTACCTTAGTTTTTCAGGTATAAAAGGGACTTAATAATAGTACTTCTCATAGGTTTTTTTATGTGGATCAATAAGATGCTTAAAACTGCCTGGCACATAAAAAGTGCTTAGCAAACATTTACAAACGAGTTGATCTCTGCATCAGGTGACCAGGCGTTTTGATACTCCCAATTTCACAGCTGAGGAACTGAGGCCCATAGAGGTCAAACGACTGGACTGTGGTCTGTGCGGATGACAAAGGTAAATCAGACTGCACCCACTAATGAGGGGTTTCTGAGTTCCTTGGGGCATAAGTCAAGGGCCATGAATAAAGCCGTGGAGGCATCGGGAGAAAAACATGGGCTTTGACATTTGTCCTGTGTTTAAACTTCCTTCTTGCAAGTTGGTAGCTTCTTCATCTTTTTTTTTTTTCATCTAAATGTGATTAGTACCATTGCTATTTGAGAGTTGCTATTTTGGTCAGAAGAAATAGATGTGAGTCTAACAGAACTTGGATATGTATTTGGAGCTTAATAAGTGGTAGCTATAAATAGGTACAGTGTAAAGTGTAAAGTGAAAGCCTCCTTCACTCTTAAAGCCCCAGTTTGAGTGAGACCTGAACCAAAAGGCATCAGTGGGAGGAGCAGCCACAGAAGAGTGGGTGCAGCACCCTGCAAGATGATGCACGATTCAAGTCTAGCAAGGATAAAATGTCCCCCCCGCCCATCCACCTCTCCCTAGCCCAGCCCTGCCCTCCTGCAGCTTTCTGCCTTTGCAGAGAGGAAAAAAAAACTAAAGCCAGGGCACCACTTCCTCCAGCTGAGACCAAACACAGGGGTACACAAAAGTAGGTTTACAGTTGTTCTTTGCGGGCCTTCCTTATTTACACGTTCTTGTAGTCTACTTGCTATACGCAAGCATGCTTTGGGCTAGAGTGCAGACCTACTTTTGCCAACC
>PVIA01000479.1:337651-436727 GCA_004024845.1 Tonatia bakeri
AAAGGGCTTCAGCACTTGAGAAAAAGGATTGGTGTTTGTGGTTAGAGGAGATCAGGGATGGCTTTCAGAAGAGGTCCCTTTTGAGCTGACCTTTGATGGTTGTGTGAGAAGAAATGGGTCTGGAGAGATAGTTGGAACTGGACTGTGAAGAATCTTGGCAAAGAATTTGGACTTTACTCAGCCATTATTGGGGAACCATTGAACAGTTCTACAAAGTAAGAGCGCTGTGTTCAGACACGCACTACCGAGCACAGGATGGACGCTGACGGTACAGGGGTGTCCAGCCTTTTGGCGTCTCTGGGTCACCCTGGAAGAGGAAGAGTTGCCTTGGGCCATACATTGAATATACTGCAACACGTAATCACAAAAAAAGTCATAATATTTTAAGGAAATTTAGGATTTTGTGTTGGGCCGCATTCACAGCCATCCTGGGCTGCATGCGGCCCCCAGGCCACAGGTTGGACACCCAAACGTTGCCCTCATTTGCTAGTGTCGTGTGCCTGACAGAGGGCTCTCTAGCTGCTGTCTCATTCCATGTTCACAACACCTCTGTAAATGAGATATTTTGTAGTTTTCTACTCTGCGCAGAGGCCAAGTAGGCTCAGAAAGATTAGATGATTTCTTCACACAAATGCGCCTAATTAGTGAGTGTGCTGGTGTTACCGATCGTTTCTGTGCCAGGGACTGGCCCTGCGCCTGCTTCTCTGGGACCTGTCTCCCAACCTCCAGGTTCTTGGCTCGCCCGGAAAAAACTTCAAGAGTGAGTTAGAGTGAGGACAAAGCACGTTCTATTCAGGCGGCAAAAAGGGAAGAGGCCGGGACTGGACCGCTGCTCTGAAAGAAGTGAAAGTACCCGTCTGAACGAACAGGGGCCCCCTGCAGAGTGAGTTACACAGGAGGTGGGACTTCATGTGTTTCCAAGGCTGGGAGCTGTTTCTAAGCTTCGTGGTGCCAGGTTCTGACTATGCCTCTGGTTGGGAGGGGGCCTTGTCTTTATCCACTTCTACCACAGGCAGGGTTTCTGCGAAGATAAGCTTTGCCCATGCGTGGAGGTGGGGGCCCTGGTGTGAGGATGTGAGAATCCTAATTCCTCCCTCCATTTGTCAGCATTTTCCCCTAATTTCTTTCTGTCCTATCTCATTGGGACCAAAACAGCTCCTTCCGGAAGTCAGAAGCCTGTTGGGAGCCTGTTGCAATCAGCTGGCCTGGATGGAGGTGATGAGGGATACCCCAGGATTGGCCGTGAAGAAGGGCATGGCAACGGGAAGGGGAGGAGAGAAGAGAGACGGTGGAGGGGGAATGGCTAGGACTTGGGAAGTGACTGATAGGGGTGAGAAGTCAGAACTTCCTGGTTTTGGGGACCCAGGCTCCTGCAGAGTGGTGGTGCCATTCACGGAGGAGGGCTGACTTGGGAAACAGGGGCCATTCTGCAGTGCTCATCTCCTGACGCTCAACCTGGCGTTCTGCCTCCCGTGCTCCTGTGACCCCTCAGCTTAATTTTCAGAAGCTGCACTAAAATGTGATTGTCCTTGTCCCTCCATTTAGTCATTGTAGCCCTGTTTCATGTTCATTTCTCGGTGTCTTTGTCCTTTATTGCCTTCCCTGACAGCTCCATTCTAGACATGGTAACACGCACAATCTATTGGGTTGGCCAAAAAAGTCCGTTCAGTTTTTTTCTGCAAAATAAGACACATTTTTCATTTCCACCAATAACTTTATTGATTTGGATACTTTGAGTGTGTCGGCTGTCTCCCACGTGGTATATGACATTGATTGTTCTCAATGTCTTGATTCGATTGCTGTCATCTTCAGCTGGTCTACCCTACCGGGGACCATCATCATCCAGCCAGCACTCTCTAGCCTGAAATTTCACAAACCACTTTTGACACTTTCGATCAGTCACAGCACTTTCTCTACACACTGCACAAATCTTTTTCTGTGTCTCAGTTGCATTTTTATCTTCCTTGAAATAGTAAAGCATAATATGTCAAAAGTGTCGCTAATTTTCTTCCATCTTCAATATTAAGATGGCTACACAAAAACTCACCAATTTTGATTATTATTTTTATTTTGTTTTTTAAAGATTCCATTTAATTACTTTTAGAGAGGGGGAAGGAGGGAGAAAGAAAGGGAGAGAAACATCGATGTGCAAGAGATATATCAATCAGTTGTCTCCGGCATGTCTCCAACCCGGGACCCAGCCTGCAACCCAGGCATGTGCCAGACTGGGAACCAAACTGGCAACCCTTCAGTTCCCAGGCCAGCACTCAATCCACTGAGCCACACCAGTCAGGGCAGTTTTGGAATTTTTTTAAAATGCACGCTGATATGACAGCTGTCATAATACAATGTAACAAAATTGTTTTAAATGAAATTAAAGACAACTAAATGCTACTAGAGCCATCTTACAGCAAAAAACAAATGACTTCTTTTGGCCAACCCAATTGTTTAGGCACTGCTTGTATTTCAAAGTGCACTTGCAAGAAATAGACAAGAATTTCAGTAATCAATGGGCCTTAGAATAGGGGCTGTGAAGGCAGAGTGGTTTCCAGGCCGCCTCAACAATACCAATCAGTAAACAGCGTCATTGGAGTGTGGGTCTGAGCCGGCAACATCATGGTTACTGTGGGATTCTGGGAAAAGGCCATCAGAGTGATAACGTAGACATAACCCCTCTGCTTATCCCACCCGCGTGACAGCTGGGAGTGGAGAACTCCTTCCTTCAAACTATCAATTGAAAATTCTATGCCCTGGCTGGGTGGCTCAGTTGATTGGAGCTTGGTCCCATATACCAAAAGTTGTGGATTTGATTCCCAGTCAGGGCATATACCTAGGTTGTGGGTTTGAGCCCTGATCTGAGCGGGTGCAGAAGGCAACCCACTAATGTTTTTTTTTTCTCTCTCTCTCAAATAAATAAACATATCCTCAGGTGAGGATTAAAAATAAAATAAAATTTTATGTTTTTAGGTCTGTTTTCCTAATCTTAAACCAGATCAAAAAATGAACTAAATTTTAGGTGTTACTGAACACCACATGCCACTGTGCAGCAATTGATTAAATCCTTTAGGAAGAGCTTTTAAAAAGCTACGAAGAACATGATCCTGAATGGCTACATAACTTCATGTACCTGGATTTTAGGCAACCTAGTCACCTGATCATTGAGTGAAGGATCTGGTCCCAGCTCCCAATGGCCCAAGGTGGGAGTGCTGGACTGTGTTACTGCTCAAGATACTTTCTGCCCCTCCCTGAAGAGATCTATATTCCCCTAATCATTGACTTCAGGGTTGGCCATATGTCTTTTGGTACCCACTTTCTTGTGGAAAATTACATAACTCTGCCCTGTTGCACCTAAGAGTTACTTTGTGACTTGCCCTGGTCAGTGAAATGCCGGTGGACATGGTACATGTGGTTTTTGAGCTGTTGCTTTGAGAACCATCTTGTGATCACCATTTGTCTCTTTCCCCTCTGCCACAGAACCGACCATATTCAGGGAAGAGGCAGTTCCGTCTACCTGGGTCCTAGAGTGTAGACGACATGGAGCAGAGACAATGGACCCATAATGGACAAGTAATGAGCAAGAATTAAACCTCAGTTTTTATAACCCCCTGGGACTTTGGGGTCATTGCTGTAGCCTGTCCTGACCTGTACAGTATATAATGATAGGGAACCAGATGCCTTAAGCATTTGAGAAATTTCCCAGACTCTGAGCAGATTGCTAGATCCTTTCGTTTTTCCTGAGGGCTTAGAAATCTGCCTCCTGCTTTCCTTTTCTATCGAATCTTCCCCTTCCCCTTCCTCTGCTCTGTGGGGGAGTAAATTTCTCTGTCTCAGGGCTCTGGCCAGTGTATGGTGAGTGGACTTGATCTATGTCTGCATATTTTGATCCTTGTCTAGCTGTCATTCACCAAGAGCATGCCCAGGTGGCCATTCTGTCACTTCACTGGGAATGAAAGGTATGCACAATGTCCTGATTGTGACCTGCAGTCTAGAGCTGAACACAGCCGAGCCATAGCTATCCACAGACCAGTGAGCAGGAAATGCATGTAAGCAATGAAGATCTGTGGCTGTTACCACCCCAGCAAGAGCTTGATTGGTGTAGGCAGGGACCCTGTGTCCTCTGAACTGACTCCCTCCTTTGCTCATTGTCGGTAGAGTAGCATTCTCATACTATCTCATTAAAACAGAGTACTTCTGTGTTGTTCATGATTTTATTGTTCCCAGTAGGGAAGTTGCCTGGGATTAAAGGCACTCTTTATATCAGCACTAGGTTCTTTAGTTTCTATCCCAATAAATAATGAAATCTAAGGAAAATCACCGTGCTTGCTTTATAAACATAGCTTTAAGAAAGTCCTCTCTCTCCCCTCTATTACCTGGAACACACAAGCCTCTTTTGTACAGAAATGCTGGAGCCAGCCCTGCAAGCACACCAGGCTCCTTAGCAAGATCCTGGAAAATTAAAGCAGGAAGTCAAAGGCCTGGTGCTTTTCAGGGCCTTTCCACCCATATCTAGGTGTCAGGGTGTGCCCTCAGTGAGTTTGTTCATTCAATAAATATTGGGGACTTTGTGCTCACGTGCTGGGTATCCATGGTGATAAAACTGATAAGCTCGTGTTCTGATGGGGGAGGCTGGGCAAACCATGGCTAGCAAGAAATCTAACACACTACTGTTATATATATAGATAAAATTGCTGGGAGGGTGATGATATTTACGTTAAATATGGTAAAATTGAAAAAATATTTTCTATAGGTCAGTACCTTTAAGTCAAAAGGTGCAAACAGGTATCTAATGAAATGTTTTTATCTCGCCCCAGTCCCTCAGCCACCTCATTCCCCTCTTTGGAGCAAAGTTGCCAGTCTCTTGTGTATTCTTCCGAAATTAGCTCATGTAAAACATAAGTACTTTTATGTATATTCCCCCCTTTTTTATACAAATGGTAACATGCTATACACACTTTAACTGAAGATATATCCTAAAGTTTTTCCATATCTGTCTACAGAGTTTAACATATTTTTTTTTCTTTTGGTGAGAACTCTTAAGTTCTACCCTCTTAGCAAATTTCAGTTACAGAGTACAGTGTTATGAACTGTAGCCACTGTGTTATGCGTTGGGTCCTCAGAGCTCACTTATGACTGAAAGCTGCTGGCTTTTGGCCAACTTCTCCCTATTTCTTCGCCCCCCCCCAGTCCCTGGCACCCACCACTCCCCCCTCTGTTTCTATGAGTTTGACTTTTTTTTTAAAGATTGCCCATATAAGTGATATCATGCAGTATTTGTCTTTCTTTGTCTGCCTTATTTCATTTAGCATAATGCCCTCTAGTTTCATTCATGTTGTCACAAATGGCAGGATTTTCTTCTTTTTAAAAGCTGAGTGATATTTCATTGCATATAGCATATACCATATATTCTTTGTCCATTCACCAGCCAGTGGACACTTAGCTTGTTTCCATGTCTTGATTATTGTGAATAATGCTGCAGTGCACATGGGAATACAGATAATTCTTCCAGAGAGTGGTTTTGTTTCCTTTGACTATATACCCAGAAGTGGGATTACATAGCAGTTCTATTTTTAATGTCCTAAGGAGCCTCCATATTGTTTTCCGAAGTGGCTGTGCCAGTTCACATTCCAACACATAGTATACAAGAGTCCCTTTTCTCCGTATCCTTGCTCGCATTAGTTGTAGCCGATCTCGTTGGTAATAGACAGCAGGTAGGAAGTGATATTTCACTGTGGTTTTGATAGGCATGTTCCTGGTGATTAGTGATGTTGAGCTCTTTTTCAGGTACATGTTGGCCATGTTTATATCGTCTTTTAAAACAAAGTCTATTCAGGTCCTTTAATTATTTTTAAATAATTGGGTTGTTTTGTTTTGTTTTTGCTATTGAGTGGTTTGAGTTCCTTGTATAATTTGGATATTAACCACTTGTCTGATATGTAATTTACAAATATTCTATCCATTTCATAAGTTGTCTTTTCATTTTGTTGATGGTTTCCTTTGCTATGCAGAATCTTTTTAGTTTGATGTAGTTCCACTTCTTTATTTTTGTTTTTGTTGCCAGTGCTTTTGGAGGTAAGACCCCAAAAATTCCTACCAAGAAGCTTACCCCCTATATTTTCTTCTAGGAGTTTGGTGGTTTTAGGTCTTACATTCAAGTCTTTAATCCATTTTGAATTGATTTTTATGGGTGGTGTAAGACGGAGATAGTTTCATTCTTTTGCATATAGCTATCCAGTTTTCCCAATACCATTTTTGAAGAATCTATTCTTTCCATTGTATATTTTTGACTCCTTTATCTTAAATTAATTGACCATGTATGCAAGGGTTTATTGCTGGGATGTCTATTTTGTTCCATTGGTTTATATGTTCTTATTTTTTATTATTATTTTTAATCTTCACCTGAGGATACATTTATTGATTTTAGAGAGCAAGGAAGGGAGAGAGAGAGAACACCATTGATATGAGAGAGAAACATTTATCAGTTACCTCCTGAATGCACCCAACTGAGAATCAAACCCACAGCCTAGGCATGTGCCCTCACTGGGGATCAACCCACACACAACCTTTCGGTATACAGGACGATGCTTCAACCAGCTGAGCCACTCAGCCAGGGCTGTATGTATGTTTTTATGCTGGTACCATATTGTTTTGATTATCGTGGCTTTGTAATACTCAGCTGGCCCTCTGTATCTATGGGTTTTGCATGTGGTTTCAACCAATTACAGGTCAAATATATTTTAAAAAAATTCCAGGAAGTTGACCCCTAAACATTACAGTGTAACAGTTATTTACATAGCATTTGCATTGTATTAGGTATTATAAGTAATCTAGAGATACTTAAAGGGTGTGGGAAGATGGGGGTAGGTTATATGCAAATACTGCACCATTTTACATAAGGGATTTTGGCATTTTAGCACTTAATATGTGCCTTGCATTTTCCAAGCTGCAGGCCTTATCTTGTCGACTGTATTCTGTTGTGGGCAGAGAGAACAAGGGGACCCGGAAGCCTCCTGAATGACTCTGTTCCCAAGGCCAAGGTAACAGGAGTGTGAGCCCAACCCAGTTTCAGTCCTTGGTTTCCACTAGTAATGATGTGCAACTGGCAAGTCCCTGGGGATGTGCAGCTGTTCCTGGGCAGGGACAGGCCTGAAGCAAGTCTGGCTCATGCCAGCCGGCACTGTGTGGGCTCTTGACTTCATGTAGGAAAGATTTCACAACACAAGCCCAGGTGATTTTGAGAGTATGTTTATTAAGGCTGGGACAGTGAAACAAAGGTAGGATTTCCAGTAAAAGCAGCAACAGGAGAGAGTCTAGGCGGTGCTCTGCTTTGGCTCCCTGGAAACAAAGAAAGTGAGCCAAGGTGGGGCAGCTGTCAGCTCCCTGGAAGTGAAGGTCCCAGTGACAGAAGCAAGCCAAGCCAGGCAAATCAGAGGGGGGTGCCTTACAGGATCAGGCTGTAAGCCTGGGAAGAGCTGCGCTGAGAAGGGACATGGGCACGCTCTAGAGTGAGCCTGCAGGTCTTTGGCTTGAAGGTTTTTATTTTCTGCAGGCAAGAATCTTCGAGTAGAGTTTCAGTAGAATATTTAGTAGCTTTCCAGGTGTGTTTCTAATATGCTGGTGCATTAAAATGAGTGTAAGGGAAGATAAGGTGTTGCAATTTCACCATCTGGCTGGCCGTAAGTTATTCAGATTGTTTGGCCGTGTTTAATGATCTTGTCTCAATTTCGCCATTCCACTTGCCCAGGAATTTGCTTAGCTTCTTACTATCCTGCCTTACTACCATGTGATTTATTAACTCCACTGCCCTGAACAGACGCCAGAGAGAAGCCACCAGCCTGCAGTGCTCCACAAGTTACAAACCAGAAAGCTGGCGTTGTGTGCTACTGCAGCCTCTCCCTGCTCAGCTCTCTCTGTAGTTTATTCAGAGCTCTTACTACTGCCGGGCTAGTCTGTGTCATATCTAGGGTTCCACCGTATGGCCTGCCTCTGCTGCTGAAATGAGATTTGTCTCTCTGTTGCCTTAATTTACTATGTCATCATACAGCAAGTCCTCACTTAACATCGTTAATAAGTTTTTCAACTTTTTCTTTTAAGAGAAACAACGTATAACGAAACCAGCTTTACCATAGACTGATATAAACAAAAGTTAGGTTCCTACAGCATCTCATCAATGTTAGAATTAAACAACATCATCCGGAGACCTGCTGTGCTGTAGAGAGGTCTGGTTTTCTACACAACTCTAGTGGGCAAGGGAAGCTAACTGCTGTAATAAAAAAGTCCAAAAATCATCAGTTGCTAGACACAGAGGTTTATGTATAACTCACAACACAGTCCATTCTGGGTTGGGAGGGTGCTGCAGGTGAGCAGTGGGAGGGGCCGCTGTTCCGTGCAGGTGCAGTCATTCAAGGACACGAGCTGCTGCCTTCCAGTGGCTCCACCCTCCTTTAGATCCACCAAGGCTGTTGGTTCAGCTAGTAGGTACGGAAAGAGAAAGCTGAGAGGCCTATCTGCTCTCAATCACCTCAGCTCAGAAGTCACACCCCTCACTTTGCTCGCATTTTACCAGCAAGCCCTAGTCACATGACCTCACCTGGAAGATGGGCTAGGAAATAGCGTCTTTCTATGTGCCCACGATGGAGAGAATATAGACACGAGACCACTAGAGACTGCACCACAGCAACCTCGTATGGCACTGGTGTGGTCCTTCCTTCAAGAGAATTCACAGGCTGGGCTGTTTTCCTCCACATGAGCCAACTGTATGCTTCTGAAGTAAGAGGTTTTCCTTCTGTTCTGTAGATACCTTTTAGCTTTGCATTGACCTTACTGGTGTCCTCCTGGTTTTGTCCTTTTAATTCTGGTATTATTATTATTATTTTGGTGTGAATCTGTTTTCCCTCAGATCATTAGGCCTGCTTAGTCTTAAGATATTACTTGAGTTTGCACTCATAGTATGTTTTAAGGGAATTTTTACTATTCATTATTTTGTTCTGCAACACATTTAATCTTCACAGTAACCCTCTGAGATCAGTATTATTATTGTCTTTATTTCCAAGGTTAGGAATCCAAGATGTGGGGAGTGAAGTGGCTTCCCACCAAGTGAGTGGCTGAGCTGGGATCCAGACCATGTGCCTGACCTCAGGCCTGCATTCTGAGTCATTGTGTCACCTCAGGCCTGCATTCTGAGTCATTGTGTCAACATTTCTTTCTGGAATTGGCTAGGGGCAACTCTCTTCCATCTCCGTCTCCGTCCACCCCTGACATTTCCTTTTCTCTAAAAGTCTGAGGCTCTAGAGTCCTCGTGCACAGGGGAGATCCTTTCTCTCATTGGTTTCCAGGGTAGTAAAAAATAAAATGGGAGAATAATCAGGATTAAATTAATATGCAATTTTAAGTATAGTGGCATGAGATTAGAGAAATAAGAACGGAAGATCTTGTCAAAGACATTTCAGGGAACCGTAAAGAGTCCTTTTTGGAGGGTTGGGGATGTGCAGAAAAGACAGAGTTTTCAGAAGTCACATCAAGTATTTATGATGCATTTATGCTGGAACTTATTTTTTGTGTATCAAATCTTGCTTTTTTGCATCTGTTTTAACAACGTGTGTCTGTAGCTGCTGAATCGACTCAATGAGCTTGTGTGCCTGGTGATTTACTGGCACCTTGTAAGTCTAACTAAGCATCTATAGGTGTGGAGACTTGGTTGGGTGTCCCAAGGTTTCATCACTCACAGAAAGGTGAAAAGAATCCAAGAGATCATTAACAGATACAACCAACGAGTGGTGTACTGGAGAAAAGACTTAAGTCTCTAGGAGCTACCCAGCCTAGAACTGGAATTTCTGGTTTGCTGTGTGCTGAGTTCTATCCCTGGATTTTGAAAAGCCCTTTCCCATTCTCTGCCTTCTCTTTCTCTAGGTTTGACTTGCACTGATCTGGGCCTAAGGTCCAGGATGGTTTGTTCCTGGGACCAGACCTGACTGGAAGTTGGCCTCATGAGCACGTCAGCGCCCCCAGCTGCCATGCTGCTCCGGAGGCTCCGACGGCTCTCCTGGAGCAGCACGGCCGTCCAGCTCTTCATCCTCACAGTGGTGACATTTGGCCTGCTGGCCCCCCTGGCCTGTCACCGGCTTCTACACTCTTACTTCTACCTTCGCCATTGGCATCTGAACCAAATGAGCCAAGAGTTCCTGCAACAAAGCTTGAAGGAGGGGGAAGCTGCCCTTCACTACTTCGAGGAGCTGCCCTCTGCCAACGGCTCGGTGCCCATCGTCTGGCAGGCCACCCCACGGCCCTGGCTGGTCATCACCATCGTCACGGTGGACAGGCAACCTGGCTTCCACTACGTCTTGCAGGTGGTGTCCCAGTTCCACCGGCTCCTCCAACAGTGCGGCCCCCAGTGCGAGGGGCACCAGCTCTTCCTGTGCAACGTGGAGCGCAGTGTGAGCCATCTCGATGCCAAGCTGCTGTCCAAGTACGTCCCCGTGGCCAACCGCTACGAGGGCACTGAGGACGATTATGGCGATGACCCTTCCACCAACTCGTTTGAGAAAGAGAAGCAGGACTATGTCTATTGCCTGGAGTCGTCCCTGCAGACCTACAACCCAGATTATGTCCTGATGGTAGAAGATGATGCCATTCCAGAAGAGCAGATCTTCCCAGTCTTGGAGCACCTCCTGCGGGCTCGCCTCTCTGAGCCGCACCTCAGAGATGCCCTTTATCTGAAGCTCTACCATCCAGAGAGGCTCCAGCACTACATCAACCCGGAGCCCATGCGGATCCTGGAGTGGGTTGGTGTGGGCATGTTGCTGGGCCCCTTACTAACCTGGATATACATGCGGTTCGCCAGCCGTCCAGGGTTCAGCTGGCCTGTCATGCTGTTCTTCTCCCTGTATAGCATGGGCCTGGTGGAGCTGGTGGGCCGGCACTATTTCCTGGAACTGCGGCGGCTCAGCCCTTCCCTTTACAGCGTGGTCCCGGCCTCGCAATGTTGCACCCCGGCCATGCTCTTTCCTGCCCCAGCGGCCCGCCGGACCCTCACCTACCTGTCCCAGGTGTACTGCCACCAGGGCTTTGGCAAGGACATGGCACTGTACTCACTGCTGAGGGCCAAGGGGGAGCGGGCCTACGTGGTGGAGCCCAACCTCGTGAAACACATCGGGCTATTTTCCAGCCTTCGGTACAACTTTCACCCCAGTCTGCTCTAGCGGGCCACGGCTGCCTCTCTGAAATCGCTGCTTCTTAGAGATTCACATACTGAATCTCTAAGATCGACGTGGTTGCTTGCAGATAATTTGTTGTTTAACGTTGCCGGGGATATAGGCACTAACACTGCAGAGGAACCTTGTCAAGAACCTTGGCACGAGCAGCAGTCGGCCACAGATCCAGACCCCTGTCCCTCCCTCCACCCAGCCAGGCTGCCTCGGCAGCCTGATCCACCCAACGGGGCATTTAAATACCAGTTGTATTCTCCAGTTGTGTTCAGCTCTGCTTCGTGACAGAGATGGTGACTGCCAGAAATATTGTGCACAGTGATTCGACTGTTTAAGGATTTTAAGGGCAGAATTGGTGAAAGGTTAGATCCTTTTGAATGGATTTGTTTTCACGGGGCATGAGAACGGATGTGTTTCGAATATATGTCTAAACAGGCAGGACCACGTCGATCATTTCCACCTGTTTCCTTGAGCTGGTAGAATGAAAGCCAGGAAAAGCCACGCTGCACCTGGCAGCTTGGAGGCAGGTGGCCTCGCTTCTGTTACCTGCCTTTCTCTCTTCTGCATTGTGGTGCACTGATGATCACTGTTGTTCGTGAGAACCTTAAGGCACATCGAAATTTGAAAGCACCTTATGGATCATCAAAATCAGGTTGCTTATGTTTATTAGTGATTTAGTATTGAAGATTTTGGTCATGTTCTGATTATTTGAAAAGTGGACATTGTAGAATGATGTAGAATGAATGAGCTTCTTACTCACTGTATATCCCTTTTCCTAACTGGCTGGCTAACCATTCACCCTCATTTTTTTTTCTCCTAAGTAGCATGGTGTTATAGAAGGAAAAAACATGGGCTGTGAAGTCAGAAGACCTGAGCTTTTTCTTTTTTTTTTTTTTTTTCCCAGATCTCTCATGTCCTAGTGGTGTGAACTTGGGCAAGTCATAACCACTCTGAGTCTCAGTTTCTTCACCTGTAAAATGGGGACAGTGGAACCTACCCTTCATAGTTGATTTGTGGTATCAATGACAGAATATATGCAAAACACCTAATAAGTGCTCAGCCCAGAGAGGGCACTTGGCAAATTTTGGTTCTTTTCTCTCCTGTAATAAGTATATAAAGTGTATTTTGGATAAAGATATTAATGATATTGTTTAGAGCAGGGGTTCCCAGGCCCTACCCCCCGCCCCCCGGCCATGGACCAGTACTGGTCCACAGGTCGTTAGGCCCAGGTCACATAGCAGGGCTGAGCTCCAGTGAGCAAGTGGAAGCTTCACTCACATTACTGCCTGAGCTCTGCCTCCTGTCCCCACCCCTCTCCTGGTCCATGGAAACACTGTCTTCCAACTGGTCCCTGGTGCCAAAAAGGTTGGCGACTGCTGGCTGAGAGTGTGAGACAGAGCACAGCTGACACCCATGAAGCAGCCGCTCCAGACCAACCACTACAACGAACACTGACTTGTCATTGTGACTTCTGCAGGGTATACAGCTCCAGCCAAGCCAAAACGACTTCTCATTCAAACCGGAAGTGATCCAAGGCTCTTTTTGAGCTTCTTCCAAGACTATCATCTAAAAATTACTTCTCTTGACTGCTACAAATAACTGGCCTTTGACAACACTTACCAAACCAGCAGACAAGTCCCTTCATGAGGACACATGATTGAATTAAGTCTCAAGCACTTGTCGGTTTTGTTTCAGAGCCACATCTTCCCTTTGCTTTTACGTTTCCAGTGAGCTTCCATTTGGGGATCCACTCAAGAACACAGAGAGAGGAGTTGGGGGGAGGGGGAGGCTTTAGCACCCCACTTCACAGATGAACAAACCGAGACCCAGAGGTGTTAGACAGCTTCTCCGGTTTCACACAGCTGAGCAGGACCGAAACAGCTCTTCTGACTTTCAGCTTTTTTCTTAACCGCATTCATTTTATAAATATCTGTGTAGCCAAATTCTCTCCTGTAAAATCCGATTGTAACCTGGACTGAATAATGTGCCTGTAGACTAAGGTATGAGAGATTCTTTGTCGTGTGGGTCTTGGGGAACGGGCAGGTCGCAGTGCGTGTCATGTTGTAGTGACCTGTTAGGTGCCTCCCAGCAATGCCCGGAGTGATCGGAGCTAGCAGATGACTTACTAAGAGGTTCAGATTCCACACCTTCACTCCTCCTCACCCAGCAACTGGCCCACTCCCATGCTGGAGAAGAGGACCACCCTCAACCTAGACCGTATTAGAATTTGTTGCATTAATGATTGGATCTTCTCATGAATTTTTTTTATGGTCCCGTGAGAAGGGGGGCCACATTTAAGCTAGTCAGCCTCAAGATAGGGAGTCATTGCTGGTTTACACTTCTGCTCTAATTCAGTTGTCTACTGCATGCGGACATCCCCTCCCAGCTCCTTCGTTCTGGATGGCCAAGGCCATCTTGGCCTTGTCTGAGTTTTCTACCTATGTACCAAGACCTCTTTTCCCATTGATCTTAACTAGAGTCTGCCATCCTTGGACATTTTCTGCAGCTGAGTGCTGCCCTTTTATCTCTACCCACTTCTAGATTTCCCCCCCTTTTTTCCCTCACATTCAGAGTCCAATTTTCATATGTTGTCCTTGATTAGGACAGCTGACAGCTTCACACCAAAGCTGAAGTCTCTTGTTTAATCCTAAGCAAGGGGACTAAAGACCTCAAGTCCCCTTCCCATATCAAGGGACACAGGTTACCAGGTGGGTGAAGGTTTCTAATAGTCCTGCTCATCTTTCAAAGTTTAAATTATTGTCAGGCCTAAGAAGGTCTCATTTGTGACTGATTGTATTTGCATAGACAAATCACTTAAAATAAAGCACCCATTCCACTGAGGTATCCTGAGAAGACTTTTGTTATTCTATTTTATTCATTTCTATGGGGCAGATTCTTGGATGTGGCAAACAGTATCAAGCACACACATACACACATATCCCCCACCATTGTGGAGTCCCAAAGTACTATTCAAAAGTATGGGCTGTTCACTTAAAAATTGATAACTGAATTTCTTAAATGGAAGCATTTGAATTGTGCATCCTTTTTTATTATTGTGTTTGTTTAAAGAAAAAATGGTGAGAATACTACCATGTAACTGGAGAATACAAGCAGGATTTATAAAATGATAGGATTAATCTTATTTCCCTTGGATACACTTCTCATTGGGGAGAACTTATTTAATTGGTAACAATTTGGGTGGAGAGGCATTCTAATTGAAGTTGATCACTGTGGGATTTTTAGATACACTAAGATTCATTGTGAGTTGCAGTAACACATGCTATAAAATTGGGTAATTTTAAGTTACACGAACAATTTGGATATTTTACTCCCTAGTACAATGAATTTGCTGAGTAAAGCTCATTAGCTGGCACTGTTTCTTCAGGTTGGATTTTTGGAAAACCCTTGGGGTTGTGTTGAAGACCGTTGGAAATTGAATAGTGCTAATGGCCAGAAAAGGTACTTTACATTGTATTAGAGCGGTGGCTGGCGGGTCTCCCTGATATTGGATGGCTCACAACAACATGAGTTCATCCTCTGTGCTGAACGGGAACTTTTGGTTCACAATGGGACACGTGATCTTGACCTTTCCCTTGTGACCTACACTGAAATATGGATAAATGAACTGATTTTTTAAAAAAGCACCTGGAGCATTTGGAGGTAAGAACAAGATGCATTTGGAGGTAAAAACAAGATGAAAATCCAAAGGCAAATGATGACTATCAAAAACAGGGAGCAGGAGGCACTAGAATGTGGGAATGGGGCCGAGTTGCTATGTCAGAGATGGGAGAAGAGGACAGCGATCGGAGAGAAGCAGAAAGTCTCACATCCAACACCTGTTCTGGTCTGTCCCAAACTCCCTTATATAATAAATCTTGTGTGTGTGTTCAGCCGTCATGAAATCCTTATAGGACCAGTTTGTGGAGAATGCAAAGGAACTAAACAATGGATAGTCAGTGTTCTGGATAAATAATTCATTACCTTGCTAGGACCTTGCTTCATACTGCACATAGAATAAAACCCAAACCCCTACATTAGTGCCCAGGCCAGTCATGATCTGTCCCTGCAAACTCTCGGACTCCATATCTTATCACTCCCATCATCACTCCCCAGGCTCTAAACACACCTGCTTTCTTTCAGTCCTTGTCCTTCCTTCATTGGTTCTTACGGCAAGGCCTTTCCCTGAACTCAGTTTTAAACTGCCCCTGCCCCAGAGACTTCCCATTTATCTGAAGCAGTCTTCCCCCTTTCCTACTCCCAAGCCCATTTATCAGATTACCCAGTTTGAGTCCCTTTGAAGCTCTTGTCATTACCTGAAATTCCCTTATTTATTATTTTGGGTTTTTTCACCTCCACCTGCTGCCACAGAATATAAGGTTCACAATATCAGGGGTCTTCTGTGTTTTATGTCATCCATCCCCAGATCCTAGAGCGATGCCTGACACACAGTAGGAAATGATAAGAAAGGAAAGAGACATACAGTGGAATTGTGACCCAGCTTAAGTGGTTCACCACTTGGGATGCTCTATTCAAGAGTAAGACTTTAGTGGGGTTGGCTGGGGTGGGGAAAAATGCAGACAACTGTAATTGAATGATAATAAAATAATTTTTAAAAAAAGAATAAGACTTCACTGTGGCAAAGTGGCTTTACTGCAGCAAGTAAAGGAGATGAGTCATATCCCAAGCTCAGTCTTCCCCAAGGGAGCCTTAGCCAGTGTTTATATACACTGTTTGGTCAATTACATGTTGATTTCTTCTGCAGTTGGGTACTTTTATTTGTTGCGGTCCTATGAGCTCATCCTGTTCACTGCTGTATCTGGGAAATATTGTGCTGTGTTTTAACATTTTGCAAGAAATAATGTTTAGAACTGCAAGACATTGAGACCCTTATCCTACCTAACAGAACCACCCACCAAAAGGAATACTGGAGAAAGAAATGGGACTAGGAAAGAAAAAAGGTGAGGAAAAGGTGGGTCCGATTTTCAGTTTTACCCTATAAAAGTAATTTTCTTCATGCATTCCAGATTGAGTGGCAAGTGTGAAAAGGAAGTTCCTATATCACCACGTGGCTCCTTTTTCCTTTGTTGTTACTGTAGTTTTGTGCTCAGTGGGAGGGGTGGGGGTGGGGGTGGGCCCTGTGTGTTACTCTCAGAGGAAGGCTGGGTTTTTTCCTTCAGCTGCAGCAGCTGCATCTTCCTGGGAATCATCTGGACGTGACCACCACCTACGGTTGGCACCACAGCCTGTTCTAGCACTTTTGGGTCGAGGGGCTGGAGAGTGAAGGAATGACCACCACATTGTACCCATGAACTCTTCTCAAGTTACATGGGTGGTACAGTTTAAACCTGACTGTGTAGTTCTGAGTGCTAGGGGTGGCCTTTGGCAAAACATTATATGATTTAACAAATCAAAGAGGTGCCCTGACTGACTACTGCTTTGGCCTGGTGAAGCATCATCCCCCAAAACAACAGGTGGCCAGCTAGATTCCCTGTCAGGGCACATGCCTGGGTTGCGGGCCAGGTCCCCCAGTCAGGGGACGTGCGAGAAGCAACCAATGGATGCTTCTCACATGGATTTTTCTCTTCCTCTTTCTCCCTTCCCCTATAAAAATAAATTCAATTTAAAAAAATAAGGTAAACATTCATGGAAACTGGCTGGGCAGAGCAGGGACCTGTTTTAAGGATCATTTTTCTGTTATATGATGTTTGGTGCCTGATTTTTATTGGTGTAGCTTTGTTTAAATGTGAACAAGTTGAGTCCTCTGCAAAACGCATGTGCTGGCATGTGCTGGCAACACGTTAGACAAAGAATGTGCCCCACCCCAGTTTGTTTTTATCTGGAAAACAAAGTAAGTCTTGGCATTGATGGGACCTGGGACCTGTTACTTGTATTCAGCAGCCCATACTTTTAAAACACAAGTCAACAAGTCTGTGTAGATTTCCTTCTTGCAGTATGTTTGGGCAGTTCCTCTTGTCAGCCCTTTTCAGCTCTGACACATCCAGAATCCATAGTCAGCTGGGGTTCAGCAAAAGAAGCTTGGCTTTTGTCTAGCTCCCCCTCCAATGAGGTTTATGATAAAGAAGGCAGGGTTTCATCTTGGAATCTACACATAGAGTAGTCTTTCTCATTTGTACAAGTACAAAATAAAACAAGCATCTAAGTTTAAAAAGATCTGGCTGGTGTGGCTCAGTGGATTGAGCACCAGACTGCAAAACAGAGGGTCGCCAGTTCGATTCCCAGTCAGAGCATATGCTTGGGTTGCAGGCCAGGTCCCCAGTAGGGGGCGTGTGAGAGGCAACCATACATTGATGTTTCTCTCCCTCTCTTTCTCCTTCCCTCCCTTCCCCTCTAAAAATAAATAAATAAAAACTTTAGGAAAAAAATAAAATTTAAAAGTTATTTTAAAAAATAGTGTGTGTCATATTGAAAATCATAATTTGTGTGTTTTTCTGCAAGGAACTACATCAAACAAATCATACATAAGTCTAAATTTAGTGGTTTATCTCTATCTTAATAAATGCCTAAATCATATCAGCAATATTCAAGAGACTCAAGCTTTTTAAAAAAATCTAGCTGAGCTATTACCTAAATGCCATAATAGGCAGAAACACACTTCCAAATTTGAACAAAATGCTTTGAAGAGATTAGAATCACATTATCTGCCACGTTACCAATTAACAGCAGAGAAAGAAAACTCTTTCAGTCAAATTAACCCCTTACTGTCGTACTTGAACATTAATTCTCTCCCTAAGGAAGACATTGAAATTCACAATTGCACGTCAGGAATCCTCTAGACAAACATTTTTGATGTCCAGAAGGCACCAGGCATCACATCCCACGTATCAATTTACATTTACCGAGTGCCTGCTGGGTGACTGGTGCTGTGCCGAGAGCTGGAGACGCCAAGGTGAGTGAACAGACATGCTTTCTTCTGTAAACGAAAGGGCTGCCTTGGCAAGTCTGACAGCCTTCAATAACTTAAAGTAACCACATGGATGTTTTGATCATCAGAAAAAAAAGAATCCCAACTAGGCAAGTTATGGCAGGAAGTCGCATCCTAAGGCCTATATGATAGATGACTCTCTACTATGACAAGCTCTGCTCATTGCTTTTGTGCATCTAGAATGACATACTTAAAACGTCACAGTGATCTCTTCTCCAGACCTTGGAACAGGGCGAAATAACTCCAACACTCCTCATTATGATCTTTTATCCACATACCGTAGTAAACTCTGTGTGAAATGTTAACTGTCCTGCACCCACCAAAGTAAAAGTATATATCTCTATTTTACTTTTTACCCAATCCTAAAGATTTCCTCCCTTCTGAATCTGCCACCAATGGATTTCACGTAACCTTTCTTGTCTTCTCTTCTGATTCTAATGTATAAAATCAACAGCAAAACTGCTGCTTTCTGGATCATTAACTCAACCGTTTCAGATTTTGCTTCTGGGACTGGCCCCCAAACACTTGGCTCAGAATAAAGTCTTTAAACCATTCTTTAGGTTTGCAGTTTCTTTCTTCAGCACTTCCTTCTAAGACCTTGGTGTCTAGGAGAGGAGTTAGTACAGTGAGGTAAGTCTTGGGTGGCAGGGTCACAGAGTGTCATCTATAACTTGCCCCAAAGAACCAGAACTCTAAGCTGCCCCAACTTTCTCAACTCCTCTGCGACTTCTTGCAGAGTACAACATGGCTCCCCAAAGAAGCCTCTGGCTAACAAAGGGAATGACTGACACATTTACTTACAGAAATAGGTGGGGGTGGATGGGGAATTAGCCTGTCCCAGCTGGAGGGAGATAAAGAGGGTACATTGGCTCTTGGAGCAGGTGCTCTGGGAAAAAGGGATAGCTTTTGATGCAAGAGGAAGGTCCAGAACATTATCTTTGCACTTATTATAGGTTATTTCTTTTTCTTGCATTTCCAGGAAAGCAAGCCTCTTAATGTCATGTTTTCAAATCTAAATTAGGAAAAAAGATGTGACATCTTTTTCTGAAACTGAATTTAAAACATTTATTTGGGAAAAAAAAATAACCTCCAGAGAACTTTGCTTGCCCAAGGATGACACAGCTTGTTGACAGCCACTTGCCATATCATCCTCAGTAAAGAATCAAGAAAGGCCAAACCCAAAGTGCTTTTTGTCCATCCATCCCATTTGCGGACAAGCCTGTGGTCCTCAAATGCAGAAACCGTGAGGCTCACACTTGTCCTCGCTCCTTCTAGGTAAGTCTCATTTCCTAAGGTTTTCCTGCTAGTGCATTATCATTCCAGAGTCTTACAGCCTTTGGGTTTCTTGTGCCAAGTCTGGTTCTTACCACAGCTCAGGCTCATGGGCTTTATGACCGACTACTAGTCAGAACCAGTGTCAGGGAGCTCCGGTCCTTCTCACAGGGTGCCTGTAGCTCACCCATCACGGCTTGGGAAGGAGTGCCCTCCTTTGAACTCTGAAAAATTCTTAACTGATGGCCACAGTATTTCTTCTGCTGAGTCTCAGCAGTGTTTCCACGTGGACCCCCAAGCCAGAAGAGTCTCATCCTTATGTTTTAAAATTAGTCGTTGTTAACCAATCCATATTGAAACAGTGTTGGCCAAAGCCCTCAGTCTGGCTCAAAGGCAAGTGGGGCAAGCTGCTGCTCCGTAACAGTGGGATGTTTTGTACTTCACAAGCACTGTTCATAGTGCTTCAACTACTCTAGTCCTTACCTTCATTCATTCCCCTGTACAAATGAATGAAGCTGATCAGCCCAACAATAAAAGAAAGGCCTGCGTTTTTGGCAAATGTAATGTTGAACTGATTAGAAAGTGTTCATGAGCTCATAGTTTCTAACCACTTGCCAATAAGAAAATGGAATAATTTGGTTTATATATCAAAGGAGGGAAAATTCTGATTTTGCTTGCCAAGGTGGGACAGCTCAAATGAAAAGAAAAAAATGATGTTATCAGGCTATTTCTCTAAAAGAGATATTTGGAGTGCCTTTTAACATTCTCATATATCAGGACAGTACGCTGTAAATTTTGCAGGTTAGTTTCAGTGCAGGAGATGGTTGTAGCGGTTGTAGCCTTCAGGGACATCCAGCTGTGCGAGGAACAGCCAGTCCCCCAAGGCGTCAAGGATAATGGTGTTTAATATTCTAACAGAAAGCCTGGAGAAGGGAGTTCCAATGGAGTGATCAAGGACTCACACCCTATCTGTCCTTCTCTTCTGCCATCTTTCGCCACCTCGTGGTAACTGCAGCTTCAAATACAAGTCCTTATAGAGCTGTGTTCAAAGCAGGAAGGAAGGAAGGAGATAGAAAGCTTTTACCTAGCAAAGTTGTTGTTTTTTTTTTTTCCCCCAGGAAGAACAATGTCAGAAAGTCTCCCTGCTGACCTCTCCTTCTGTCTCCCAAGGGATTTTAATCTCAGGCACAGGGAAATGGGATGAGGCCAATCACAATTCATTCCCTGCAGCTTGGGTGGGTGCCTATCTTCCTTGACCTTCAGGGGCTGTCTGCCCACCCCCCAAACAAGCTGAGGGCCTTGGCTAGCCAGGCAGAAGATGTAGGTGAACAGGCAAAATGTGAACAGTGACTGCCCTGTCTCTGGGGAAGTCATCAAGATTAATATTTTTCCCACTTTCTATGATATTTAGAAATGGAAGCAACATATAGATGTTTATGTTATTTAGATTAGATTTACTGAACCATATAGTCATACGGCTAGGTCATAAGAGCCTCTTGAAAAGATACAGCAGCACACGAATTGTTTTGGAGTGTCAAAGGGCTTCGGGAGGCTTAGCTCGTTAGATGTCTAGAGGCCCATGGGCCCATGAGATGCCATTTTCTTTCTGATACAACAGGCTTGCTGAGCGACCAAACATAAAACGTCATGGAAACAGTAAGATTCTTGTTGCCAGTTTCAAGGAAGTACAGGTAATAAAACTCAAATTGGGAAGGGGAATAACTAGTTAACAAGTGAAGATTATGATTTCTACCTATTATTTTCTTTGTTCACAAGTTTATTGTGAAAAACATGGCAGTGTTCTTGTGCAGTAACATCCTCTTAAAGGAGGGAAAACAGTTCTGTTCAAAACAACTCACTGGGTTCTGACAAGTAACAAAGAAAACACGGGGCTGAGATTTCAGAAGGGAAATAAATTGAGTACAGACAAATCATGCAATTAAATATTTTAACCGAAAAGCAGAGTGATTTCAAAACTCACAGGTGAATGGGAAGCCTTGGTACTTAAACCGTAACCTTCAGTTGCCAACCGATCAAAACATTGTGTGTCAGTAAGCCATATGCCTGTTAAGGGGGTAATGTCCAAAAACACATAAGGAACTCATATAATTCAATAGAAAAAAAATCCAGTTTTTAAAATGTGCAGAAGATATGAATAAATGATTTTCTGACAAAGACATACAAATGTCTAACTGGTACACGAGAAAGTGCTCAACATCGCTAATCACCAGGGAAATGCGAACGAAAACCACAGAGATCTATCACCTCACACCTGTTAAATAGTTAGTATATAAAGCAAAGACAAGGGTAAATGTGGTAAAGATGCAGAGAAAATGGGGACGCTGTACAGTGTTGGCATAGCTACATGGAAAACACTTGGAGTTTCCTCAGAGAATTAAAAATAGAATTGTCATATGACT
Source organism: Tonatia bakeri (assembly GCA_004024845.1). NCBI lineage: Eukaryota > Metazoa > Chordata > Mammalia > Chiroptera > Phyllostomidae > Tonatia > Tonatia bakeri. The sequence goes on from PVIA01000479.1 coordinate 359,488, forward strand.
CAGCAAATTCCACAGGAATTGAAAACAGAACCTCAAAGAAATATCTGCATCCCCACATTCACTGCAGCATTATTCACAGCAATCAAGACATGGAAGCAATCTAAATGTCCATCAACAAATGAATAAAGAACATATGCTGCATTTATACAATGGAATATTAGTCAGCCTTTAAAAAGGAGGAAATCAGACTTCTGGCCAAGATAGAGTCATGGCAGACATACTGTGCCTCCTCACACAACCAAAAGAGGGACAACAACAAATTCAAAAACAAAAAATAACCAGAATTGCCAGGAAATCAAACTGTATGGAAGTCTGACAACCAAGGAGTAAAAGAAGAAACATTCATCCAGACTGGTAGTAGGGGCAGAGATGGGCAGCCAGTGGAGAGGACTCACTGCAAGGCAGCAGCTGGAGGATCGGGGCAGGTGAGGTGGTGGCTGGTGGAGCGGGCAGTCCCACATTCATGTGCGGATAAACCAGGAGGAACAACTGGGGAGTGGGACAGACTGTGCAACCCAGGGTTCCAGTGCAGGGAAATAAAGCCTCAAAGCCCCTGACTGAAAATACCTGTGGGGGTTGAGGCAGCAGCAGGAGAGACTCCCAGCCTCATAGGAGAGTTCATTGGAGAGACCTGCAGGGTCCTAGAATGTACACAAACACACCCACCTGGGAATCAGCACTAGAAGGGCCCAATTTGCTTGGGGGTAGCAGGGGAAGTGACTGAAATACGGCAGAGAGCAGAGCAAGTGGCACTGTTCCATCTCGGACCCCTTCCCCACACACAGAGTCACAACCCAGCAACATGGGTTGCCCCACCCTGGTGAACACCTAAGGCTCTGCCCATTACTATGTAAAAGGAACGCTGAAAAAAAATTTGGCCCAAATGAAAGAACAGATCAAAGTTCCAGAAAAAATACAACTAAGTGGTGAAGAGATAGCAAACCTATCAGAAGCAGAGTTTAAAACACTGGTGATCAGAATGCTCACAGAAATGGTTGAGTATGGTCGCAAAATAATGGAAAAAGTGAAAGCTATTAAAAGTGAAATAAAGGAAAATGTACAGGGAACCAACAGTGAAGGGAAAGAAACCAGGACTCAAATTAATGGTTTAAAGCAGAAGGAAGAAATAAACATTCAACCAGAACAGAATGAAGAAATGAGAATTCAAAAAAATGAGGAGAGGCTTAGGAACCTGCAGGACAACTTTAAACGTTCCAACGTTTAAATCGTAGGGGTGCCAGAAGGAGAAGAGGAAGAGCAAAACATTGAAACTTATTTGAACAAATAATGAAGGAGAACTTCTCCAATCTGGCACAGGAAATAGACTTCCAGGAAGTCCAGGAAGCTCAGAGAGTCCCAAAGAAGTTGGACCCAAGGAAGCACACACCAAGGCACATCATAATTACATTAGCCAAGATGAAAGATAAGGAGAAGATCTTAAAAGCAGCAAGAGAAAATGAGACAGTTACCTACAAAAGAGTTCCCATAAGACTATCAGCTGATTTCTCAAGAGATCTTACAGGCAAGAAGGGGCTGGGAAGAAGTATTCTAAGTCATGGAAGGCAAGGACCTACATCCAAGATTACTCTATCCAGAAAAGCTATCATTTAGAATAAATAATAGCTATCATTTAGATAAAGTGCTCCTAGATAAGGTCAAATTAATGGAGCTCATCATCACCAAGCCCTTATTATATGAAATGTTAAAGGGTTATCTAAGAAAAAGAAGATGTTCAAAAGTATGAACAGTAAAATGACAACAAACTCACAACTATCAACAACTAAACCTAAACAAAAACAAAAACGAACTAAGCAAACAACTAGAACAGGAATAGTTCATAGAAATAGAGATCACATGGAGGCTTATCAGTGGGGAGGGAGAGAGGAGAGAATGGCAGAAAAGGTGCAGGGAATAAGAAGCATAACTGGTAGGTACAAAATAGCCAGGGGGAGGGTAAGAATACTACGGGAAATGGAGAAGCCAAAGAACTTATATATATGACTCATGGACATGAACTAAGGTGGGGGAATGATGGTGGGGGGCAGTACAGGGCAGAGGGGAAGAAAGGGGAAAAATAAATGGGACAACTGTAATGGCATAATGAATTAAATATATTTAAAAAAATAAAAAGAAGGAAATGTTGCCACTTCTGACAGCAAAGATGAATGCAGAGTACATTGTGCTAAGTGAAACAAGCTAAACATAGACAAACACTGCATAACACTACTTATACGAGGAATCTCAAATAGAGAGTAGAGCGGTGGTTCCCAGGGGCTTATGGAAGTGGGCAAACTGAAGGGTATTAGTCAAACTGCACAAAATTTCAGTTATATAGGATAAGTAAGTCCTAGAGATACATTGTACAGCATAGAGCCTATAGTTAACAATACTGCATTGCAGTGATTTTTCAAGGGGTGTGCTGTAAGAATTTTTAAAACATGTAATACCTGACTATTTAGTCAGGGGCACTGACCTCTTTTCCCTTAGACTGTTGAATTAAAAAATGACAACAGCCAACACAACAATAGCAGTCTGGTGTGAATGAATCATCTCATTTTTTGTCAGATTGGCAAAAAATATATTTTTCAGTGTGCCACAGAATTTTAGTAATTAGTTTATGTTTGCCATGAGATGGAAATTGCTGCTGTATTGTATAGTTTAAAATTTGCTAGTGTTTTATGTTAAATGTTATTTTCCCACACAAAACATAATAATGATGAAAGAGAGTGGGAGGAACTTCAGGAGGTGACGAATATGTTTTTGGTATATATTGTGATAGTTCCATGGGTATATACTTATCTCTAAACTCATCAAGTGGTAGGCATTAAATATGTACAACTTTTGTATATCAAAAAGAAAATGTGATGAGCAAGGGAGCAGCCCTGAAAGTAGTGACTCACACGTTTGCGTCTTTCCACATCCTGGGTTTACTGGAGCAGACCTCCACGATAAGCCGACAGAGTCACACAGGAGCCGGTTACACCCGGATGAGCAGAGCAAGCCTCTGGCGACAACTCCCAATCACTGGCCGCGTCTGCCAATGGAAAGGCGGGCGTCAGTCTTAAGCCAGGCGGGCGGAGGGCTGCCAGCCAGTGGAGTGAAGGTCCGGCAGGGCTCCAAACGAGACCGTGCTACAGCCAGGCCTGAGCGCTGGGTGGTTGGAGCTCTGAGTCCTTGTAGCCCACCAAGGATGTAGGGTGGGCTACATATGGGTGTCTCCAAATGGGTGTCCGGATGGAGTCCTCATCCAAGTGTCCAGGTTTGTGGTTCAGGGTGTCCTGGGTTCCTTCAAAGGGTGTTCCTGTTACACTCTCTTATCTCAGTCTTGACATAGTGATTGACATACTGTCATGGCTGACAGGGACTCCGTACTGAACTGTGAAAGGTGTCCAAAAACTGCTCTCTGCTTGTCCTCTATACAATCAATACGAGTGAAATGGGGAAAAAATGTCCATATTTCCCTTCGTTTGGATGTCACGCAAACTTTAAGACTCCATCTTAACTTTTTCTGTGAGGCCCTCAGAGATAATCTTAGGCTTCTTTATGTAACTGTATGCAAATGGAAACATTAACAGAGCATAAAAATGTACGAGACGAAAAGAAGCGAATCAATCTAAGAATCAAAGAAAATTCTGCCTATAAAAGGTTGCTGCAATACAGATTACTATAACAAATAACTTTTAGAAAAATTTCTAAATCAAGTTTTTGCAAGATTCGAGGTCCTCTCGAATCATGTAGTCATGCAATAGTAACGAACAATTAATAAACAGATAAAAAGATTTAAATATGTGTTGGTTGTGGAGTTGGATAAATATTTGTGCCTGGGTCCCAAATTTCTGAACCCTGTTGTCCTGCCAGCTCCTTTCAAAGGCCATGCCCTAGAGTATGTGTACAAGTGACCAGTTATGGCAAAAGTCGTCCCCAAATCCTGATCTCATCTATTCCTGTGAGTTGGGCTAGACCACGTGACTTGTGCCTAGATGAAGTATTTTCCTGACTGGGGACTTCAATCTGGTTCTTGATTAGTCTTCTGAGTGGAGGAAGCAAATTTTCCATCTGAGAGGAGGACCCAAAGTACCCCTACACCACCAGATGCACAGTAGCAAAGAGAGAAGTAATTCAATAGGAAGCATCTAAAAAGGGAGAACCAGCACCAAGAGGCAGGGGGCCATTTATCTTACTTAACCCAGTTCATCTTAAACTGTGCCCTTCCCAGAAATACCACCTAATGTTTTTCAGATATCAGAGGGAAAGCCTTGAGCTCCCCCTGGTGGACAGAGCATGTGCTCTGCACTTCCCCGTTCTGTGCTCCCGGTAGGTTTAACTGGGACCTCACTTCCTTTCTTAAGAAGAGGCATTGGAGAGGCACTACTCCCACAGGGGTGTGCAACCCTCCACCCAGGATGGCTATGAAGACGGCCCAACACAAAATCGCAAATTTACTTAAAACCTTTTTTGCTTATCAGCTTTTGTTAAGTGTTTGTGTGTTTAATGTGTGCCCCAAGACAACATTTCCTCTTTCAGTGTGGCCCAGAGATGCCAAAAGGTCGGACACCCTTGCTAAAGCCTACCTCTCTTACAGTACTTATCACATTTTATGCTTTGTTACAGCCCAGCTCCCCGCTGCCTGTGTGATCCAGAAAGAAACCAGAATATATCACCCCCTCTGAATGCCACTTTAATTTTGAGTTAAAGGCGCCAAAAAAACAGCAGATGGAACAAAGGGCACTCTGACGTTCCTTTTTATTCCTGAAAGCAGGAGATGAAACTCCCATGTGACAGATGTCCCCCCCCCCAAGACCAGGAAGAAAGAAAAATTCTTATCTCCAGAGCAGAAGAGGAGGCTTCGAGTCATGTGCATAAACACACCCTGTTAAACTAACCCTTATCGTCCCAGTCACTTTTCTGTTAACTGTCCTAACCCCAGTCCCTTTGTCTTATCATGTTTCACAAGTTATTGCTTCTGGCCAACTCTGTGTATGTGTGGGTCTTCGGGGTTTCACTTTTCTGTGGGGCCTCCCACATACATGTAAAAATTTGTGTTTTTCTCCTGCTAATGTCATATGTTGATTTAATTCTCAGGCCCAGCTGGAAACCTTAAGGGGACAAAGTTTTGCCTCCCATACAAAGTCTACAGTTAGGTCTTCTCCAGCCTAAGTAGTAGTGCCTGGAACCCAGTCATTCATCAGCAAGGGCATTTGTTGGAGGAGTGAAATCATCTGTAAGAAACAAAACATGTTAACCTTTCTGGGATGACCGCATTTTATCTTGTAATGTCCAGTTATTTCTCCTTCTTTCTTTCTGTTTGTTTTTCCTTCATCACTTACTTGGCCCTTCGCATGCAATTTTTCATTTAATTCTCACAGGTCTGTTGGGGGCAGATATCGGTGTCTGCCTCTACTGGATGAGAAAACTAATCTTCACACAGCTGAAGTGCATTGTCCAAGGTCACGTAGCCAGGACCAGCAGAGTGAGGAACCTAAGCTGGGTTTTTTCTGACTTCAGATTCCATGGACTTTTGCAGCACGTCTCAGTCTGATTATCTGCCTTAGCGTGTGTGTACGTGTGCGCACACACACATACACACTACACATAAATTGGCAATATCTGCCACTTCCTTCTGTTGTGTAAACATGATCACTGTGAAAGAGTCAGACAATGCAATGCTGTTTCTCAAATTTGATTGGCTATTGGAATCGCCTGGCCCTCATCCCAGTGGTTTTGACTTCATTGCTCTAAAGAGGGATGAGCAGTCAGGTTTTTAATGTGCTGCCTAAGTTGGGAATCCCTGCAATACAAAAAAATGTAAATAAAATGGAAAAAAAATATCCAAATACTACCATTCAGATGTAACCACCCTTGCTAATATTTTGGTGACTTTCTCTTTTTGTGGAAACACAAGTCCAGTGTTACAAAACAGGATATCATACAAGTTGTGACATAGCTTGGTGTCTTTATCCACCCCCCACTTAAGCCTCTGTGCCTTTGTGAGTGTGGCACATACATACAGTTTAATGCCTTTAAGGGTTCCACTGTATAACCGTAATAAAACCACTTGAAACATCTCCTACTAATGGATGTTTGTATATTGTTGAACATTTTCTGTTGAGACCAGCACTGCAGTGAGCACCCGTATGCACTTTTATACCAGCAGGTTCGTTCTGTCTCTGCTAATTATTCTTCCAGTTGGACTGGTGTTTTGTTACAGTATCCTCTCCTCACCTAAATTAACAAAGAAAAGAGAGGAAGGAGGGAAAGAGGGGGAAAAGGGAAGAACGAAGGAAGAAGGAAAGAGAGGAAGGAGGGAAGGAAGAAAGGGAGGAAGGGGAAAAAGACATGAAAGGAAAGTTTAAGAAACAGCGAATCTGGCTTTCTTATATACTTCCTCCGCTTGTCTTAGAAATGACACATGTTGGAATAATGCCCTTTTCCATGCTGACTTCTGAGGATGCCAGTGCATGTGTGGAACAGAGCCAAGTCCCATTTCCTGGTTCCCCTGGGGCCCATTTTCTGTAGCTGAAGGACGAACATTCAGGAGGCAAGTCAGGCATTCTCCCAAGGCCGGCTCTCCAGCAATGAATGTTGTCCATTAGCCACTAGAGGTCACTAGGGGATAAAAGACCACTGAGTGTTGGAGCAAACTTCCTTGCTGAACACCCAGGGGACAGACACCCTTGCGTTCAGGTGTTTGTCGGTGAGAGCAGGAATCAGAGTGATCTCATGGGATAAACCAATGTCACAGTCACTCCTACAAGTTATTGTATTCAATTGGCTAATATTTTTTAAAAAATAAGTTTATTCTTATTTTTAATCCTCACCTGAGGACATGCTTATTGATTTTAGAGAGAGGGGAAAGAGGGAGGGTGAGAGGGAGAGGAGCATTGATGTGAGAGAGAAACAGTTGCCTCTTGCAGGCACCCTGACTGGGGACCAAACCGCAACCCAGGCATGTGCTCTGACCAAGGATAGAACTGGCGACCTTTCAGCTTATAGGATGGTGCTCCAGCTAACTGAGCCACATAGGCCAGGGGTCACCTGGCTAATACTTTGCTTAGAATTTTTCCATCTATGTTCACAAAAGAGATTGGCTATAATTTTTCTCTTTTCATACCCTCTTTTCAGGTCTGATTTCAAGCTTATGGTAATCTCATACAAAATTGGGCAGTGTCTCCTCTTTCTTATACTCTGGACTAGTATTAGGTAAAACCAGAACCATTTGTTCCATAATTAAAACAAACCAATAAAAGTGGGTGTTCTTAGATTTTTCCCTGTAGTAAGACCCACTTCTGTTTTTAACTCTTATAGTTATTTTTGTTTCTTCCTGAGTCAATTTTGTTAGTAACATTACTCCAGTAATTGCCCATTTTAGCTAGGTTTTCAAATATATGGGCAACAAGTTTCTTAATATCCTTGTCACCTTTTTACTGCCTTTCTTTTTATTGTTAATATTAATAAAGAAAGGAAGAAGGCAAAAATAAATTATCTTGGCACAGGGTTTGTACTTTTATTCAGTTTTTTCAAAGAACCAACTTTTACCTCAAATTTGTTCCTACTTGTAGCTTTAGGTTTATTCTATTTTTCAGCTTAAGTAACAAAATGCAAACCTGGCCAGCTGAGCAATTTGACAACATGATAAGATAAAATTAAACTTCAGGAGAAGTACAATACAACTTCTTAGTTCTCAGAACAAAACTTGTCTGCACAATTCCTAATGAGCACAGTTTGTGATGGGATTTCACTGGACATTGGCCAGAGTGAGTCAGATGGACCTGTGTGTGATGATGGCCCTCGGGCGAGTTGGATGGCATCACATCAAGGCACATTCGTGCTATTCGCCTGGAACTATTCCATCAAGAAAGGTGGAGGACCGAGAGTGCAATGGGCCCATTCTGTGTACCTCTGATGTCATTGGACTGGAGGGACTGCGTATTCTTCAAAAAATCCTCCCTCAATCTTTCTTTCAGATGATCTTCTGATCAATAATTAGGAGACCTGAGCCCAGGTTTATACTCCATTGTTGTGCAATAATTTACAACATAGTTTAAACAATCAGATAGGTGTGGGACAGCGCCTCCCAGAGGCCAAGGAAAATCTAGGCTACTTCCACAATTTTAAGCTTCCAGTGGCATATTTAACATGAAGGAGGAGCAAAACCAGAGTTCCAAAACTGTGGTATAATTCGCATGCATACACTTAGCAAATTAATTGTTTAAAATAACACATAAAGCAATAACTATGTATAATTCATTTGGCCTTAATGTCTAAACTGAACTTGAGGCTTTTCTATCTATTTATTTTTTAGTTTTCAATTACAGTTTACACTCAGTATTATTTTATATTAGTTGCAGGTGTACAGCATAGTGGCTAGACGCTCAGACACTTTACAAAGTATTCCTCCTGATAGTTCATCCAATAAGGGGTTAACATCCATTTATAAAGACCTTGTATATACCTCAATGCCAAAAAGACACAGAATCCAGTTAAAAAGTGGGCAGAGGACCTCAATAGATCCTTTTCCAAGGGCACACAGATGGCCAATAGTCATATGAAAAGATGCTCAATGTCACTAATAGAGAAATGCAAAATAAAACCACAATGAGCTATCACTTCACACCCATGAAAATGGCTATTATCAAAAAATCAACAAATAACAAGGGTGGGCAAGGATGTGGAGAAAAGAGAACCCTCATCCACTGCTGGTGGGAATGCAGACTGGTGCAACAACTATGGAAAACTGTGTGGCGATTCCTCAAAAAATTAAAAATCAAACTGCTGTATGAGCCAGTGATTCCATTTCTCAGTATGTATCTGAAGAAACCCAAACTCTAATTGGAAAGATTATATGTACCCCTATGTTCACTGTAGTGTTATATACAATAGCCAAGTCATGGAGGCTTTTCCTTTAATGTGAGGTTCTGAGCCTCCAGGCTTGCAGGCATTGGTCCTGGAGAACATTACAGAATCAGTTGGGATGGGCCTGAATAGAAAGAAGATCATTCAACCACTGCTCATCAGGGAACCACAGGTAGGGAAGCCAATACAAAAATCATTTTATTTCATTTTAATTGGGTGTCTGAAATGCCAAAAATCTGTAGTCTGTATGTTAATAGCCAAGTAGTTCTAGCCCTGGCTAGACTTACTCCTTGGACAAGATAAAAATTGTCACCAATACATACCCAGTTTAAAGCAGAGCTATTCCTGGCTTTAAGCAAACATGGGGTTGATTTCTACAACCTAGTTGAACGTCCCTGACAAAATACCTTACGGTTCAGAACTGTCCACATCTGCTGCCCTTGCCTTTCTTCCTGGCAATGATTAGCTAACAGGTCTACCGTCTGTCCTGACCATGTCTAGCTCAAGACAATAAAGTTTTCTCATCTGGGCATAAAGGCATGTCAGTCCGTTGTTAATTGTCCTTCAGTGCTTCCTATTTCTGTTCTATTCGCACAGTCACAGAGCAGAGGGAGACAAGAAAACAAGCCACGAAAGGCTCGACACCCACCTCCATGCTCCGTTACACACAGAAAACACACCCCTGAAGCTCCATCTCAGAGCAGGAAATAACTCCACTCCTACCTCCGATCAGTGTGTCCTCATTTGCATTCTTCTCCGACAATCTCGGAGAAAGAGATTACCTTTCTTTAAACTCAATGACAAGGGGCCTTGCCTCCCTTGTGGCCCTCACCGCACAACCTTGGGGTACATTGTACTGAAAAGAGAAACCGAAGTTGTGATGTGGTACCAAAGTGCCTTTCCAGGAACGTGGGGTATGTTAGAGGAGGCCTCAGTGCTTCTGAGTGGCTCACCTCCAGCAGAGTAATTGGTCCAGCAAGTTGACATGTCTGGAGTTACAAAGCTTTAGCAGTGAGTTGGGCATACTGCCTCAGTTTGTAGAGTAAAAACAACTCAGACTTCTAAGGGCAATTTGTGAGGGAGAAAATGAGGAGAAATGGGAGAGGAGGAGGAGGAGAAGTACAGCCTGTCCCGTGAATGGAACACCCCTTCTGGCACCTGGTGGGGCGTTTCAGAGGACTTTTAAGAATAGGGATGACTGCTCTGACCAGTGACTCAGCTGGTTGGAGCATCGTCCCGATATGCCAAGGTAATGGGTTTGATCCCTGGCCAGGGCACATACAAAAAGCCACCCATGAATGCAGAAATAAGTGACTCAACACATCTCTCTCTCAAAAAAGGAAAAAAAAATCAATCAATCAATTTTTTTTAAAAAAAAGGAATAGGGATGACTAATGCTTATTTCAAATTGTTCTTTGGCCATCACGTAACTCCCCTCTCTCACTACAAACCTTTAGCTACGCCTGCTGTTAAATCTGTTAAACAAGAAGGCCTAGACTGACGTGGGTCTAGGGCCATTGTGGCCTACATAGGCAACCCCCAAAATCTAAGTTGGTAAGTCTCTCAAGATTATGGAATCAAAGCCTGAGGACAACCAATCACACACAGCCAACAAGATTTTAAGCTATCACCAACCCACACCTTCGTTACTTTGCTTCTCTATAAAAGTTTTCCACTCAGCTCCCTTGGATGGAGTTCTTCTAACCACTTGGTCTTGTTCAAATAAATTCTTAAAACTTTAATATGCCTCAGTTTATCTTCTAACACAACAAGAAGGCTTTGTGCAAAGTGAACCTGTTTGTGTTTGGTCTTTTATGGACATCTAATGACAGAGTTGTTTCCCACCTAGATTGCCGTGGCACGGACAGGCTGGTGTGCTGAGCCTGGGGGTGACTGTGTGCTCGACTGAACCGATTCAGGGCAATAGGAAGCTCTGAGCCAGAATGACCTGGAAAAGAGAAACCTCACATTGGGGGAAGGCACTGGGCTTTCTGGAGGTTCGAGCCAATCTTATCCGGATCTAAAAAAAGCAAGGAGAACTGAGCTGAGATTGGAGTTGTTTGTACCTACTTGTGATTTTGCTGTCCTTTCCCTACTAGATCCAAAAGAATCACTTCTGCAGAACTATAAGCAGCTAACTTCATAGGCTCAGGATGGATGAGGGAGAGAGCATGAGGGAAAAGGCCCCAGAGGCAGTGCCTTGGGGGTTGGGGAGAAGGGAGAGCACTGGAAAAAAGGCTGGTGAAATTACCTGCACACACACAGGCCAGAGCTCTTGCAAAAGGTAGCTGCTTGTATTCTTTGACCACAACATTCCAGAATATAATTGTTTTTCATGTGACTACCTTTTTTCTTCCCCCTTTTGGGATCAAAGTTCTCTGTCCTCACTCGGTAAATGGCCCAAAGAAGAGCCATCAAAATGAGCGCCAGAGGGGGGCAGGCCCTGGGCAGGAAACAGATTTAAAAGGGGTGACTGCACCCCTCTTCCCTGCTCCAGGGGAGGCAGGGCATCTGCTGCCTGATCATGATCAGTCTGCATGCAGCCCACCCTGCTGGGTGCCAGTGATTTGATGAGTACCTCCCCGGGCTCCTGCCACAGAGATAACTTGTTCCAGCCTCTTATTTACACCTCCATCTGGCAGCCCAGCAGGGCTGAGCACGCTGGGAGTCAGCTGGAGCACAGAGGACAGGCGTGCAGTGGTGCGGGCTAGCCATACATCTTGCATGGTCAGTACAAAGGTTGCTAATGAAGTCAGCCTGTCTGCCTTCCTGGCAGGGCGGCCCTTCCTGCCACTCAGTCTGTTCTGACTCTGGAAGCGTGGACATGTGGCCTCATGTCTTTATTCATTTCTCCTCTCTCATTCTTTTTGACACTTTCTACAAATAATACTGCCATTTTCTCCACTCTGCTCAAACCTGCTTCTTCCTATCTTCATCTCTTTCAGGGCACCAGTAAGTCATACTCTCCTTTGGTTCACATAACAGGGAAAACATCTTCCTCATCTACAGCCCCTCATTACCCTCTAAGGGGGATGGGTATGTCTTCTTGGGCATGGGCATGCAACTTCTGAGAGGGACTCAGGCTCCAGCTTAACTTATCTGCATATTAAATGGAGAAAACTCTTGTGGGTGGGAGTGAGATGGGAGGATTCAGAGTAAAGAACACAGGTGAGGAAGCTGGGTGCTGTGGGGACAAAAATTTTGGAAACACTCCCCTTTGGTGACAGATTTTGGAGAATATGGAGGGGAGAAAAAATGATGGTGATGAGAGCAAGACACAATTTTACAGTACTTCATTTTTGCCAGGCATTAGCTTTTTTGTTCATTCAATCTGACCCCCAACCATGTTCAAGGTGAAGTTCCTAAAGAGCACTGAGATGAGATGAAGCAAAATCAGAGAAGAGTAGGGGAACAAGAGGCAAGGGGTTAGAACTGCCTAGTTTCTCTTAGACATGCCAGTATTTTGAAGAACTCTACTCAATAAATAATCCATTTTAACAACTCTTCCTTTGGAAACCATGTTATAGGCTAATCTAAGTTCTTATATTATTGTTTTGGCAAAACATTGTATTTATTTACTTTTAGAGAGAAGGGAAGGGAGGCAGGAAAAGAGGGAGAGAAATGTTGATTTAAGAAAGAAACATCAATCTGTTGCCTCTCACATGTGCCAATGGGGGGACTGGCTGCAGGCCAGGCATGAGCCCTGACTGGGAATCAAACTGGTGACCTTTTGCTTAGTGGGGTGACGCTCAACCAACTGAGCTATGCTGGTCAGAGCTGTTATACTATTGTTTAAAATAATTTTTTTGTTCCATGATAACTGTGAATGTTGAAAACATGCAGTTTGGGCAGAGAAAGACCATAAAATATCACAGCTAGAAGAGACCTTGCCCTTCATTGTATAGATGATAAGTTCAAGGGTTCTGGATGATTTCTGAGTCACAGATCTGTATTTTTAGTCTTTCCCTTACTGTGTACTAATAGTATGACCTTGAAGCAGAGATGAAATTAACTCCTTCCTCTCAAAAACAATACCTACCCTGCTGACTTTGTGGGGATTAAATGAAATGCTCTACGTAAAGTGCCCAGAAAAGGCTGTGTAAGAAGTAAGTGTTCAATAGATGGTAATGACCTCCCATGGCAATGTCATTCAGCTACTCAGGGTAGAGCTAGGGCCAGACCCTTGCTTTCTGATTTTCAGTGCGTGCGTGCGTGCATATGCACAAGCCACAGGAGGAGTGTAACATCTGCTACGGTGAGTAACATGGTTTATAACATTTGTAATTGTGTAGGGCTTTATAGTTTTCATAGCACTTATTTAGAGCAGCGATTTTCAACTTTTTCATCTCATGGCACACATAAACCAATTACTAAAATTCTGTGACACACCTCAAAATTTTTTCCCCAATCTGACCAAAAATAGGTATAATTTTGATTGATTTACAAAAAAATTAAAAATAGTAATTATTATTACTATTACTAATTACTATTTGGAACTTTTTTGTGCCAAAGTGACTTTTTAAAAAATCAGGTGCCTATACTTGTATATAAAGATTTCTGGTACCACGAATTAATCAATCAGATGCAACCATATTATGCGACCTGACCAATAAGATGCAACTTCATTTATGTTTATGGTTCAAGACAAGGTATTCACACCAGGTGACTAGTTGTATTGGCTGTTGTCAATTTTTTATTTGACAGTCTAAGGGGAAAGGGGTCAGTGTCCCTGACTAAATAGTCAGGTTTTGCATGTTTCAAAAAGTCTTGCAGCACACAGATTGAAAATCGCTGATCTAGAAGATAACGTCCCATCACTGTGACAACATGGTAAAGTTAAACAGCAGGGGTAGGACTAGGCCGACTTCACATATCAGGGGAGGGAAGCTGGGGTAGGTGACTCCCTTCAGTGTCGCAGCTGATCAGGGGCACGACCGGACCAGCACCCGACCTCGTGCCTCCTCATCTGTGGTTCTTTCCACAGCACGCAATGTCTTGCCACCTAAAGGCCAAACAGTTTCACAGAAGAGATAAGGAGGAGTGAAAAAAAATAGCCTGGGGGTTATCAGTGACATAAATAACCAACTGAACTTTGGGATGATTGAGCAAGAGGCAAGAGAAAACACTGACGGGGCAGTAAACAGCCCACACTAAAGGAATGTGGGAAACGGGCAGTCACCACAGACCACAGAGTAACTCTTTCTTGCTGGAAAAGTACTGGTCACTCAGTAAATCTGGAACTCCGAGCCCATTCTCTGCAATCGACTCTGCCTCTGCAGCATCCTGCCTTCACAGACACAGTTCGTCAGACAAGAAACACCACAAGTTCTTTACCACATTTCAAGCTTCTACTTTACTTTTTAGTCTCAAGGGGGAGGTATCTCTCAGCCCTCGAATTTGAATACTCTTAAATTTACTTGCCCTGGAGACTTGAATATACACATTTGCCCTAGTGTTTCTAGAATACTCAGAGTTCACATTTCCTAGTGATGAGGAGTGTCTGAAAAAAATGTCACCCCGAGGAAATGAAAGGCACCTCGAAGGCTTCTGCTCCCAGTCTTCATTCTGGTGCTTTAAAAACTATTTACATGCTCCGACTCTGGCATTTTGAAAACCATATCACATCTCTCTCACAAACTGTCATTTGATACTCTTAACTCTGTGAGTATACCAAACACCATTGGACTGTACGCTTTGAATAGTTGAATTGTATGGGATGTGAATTCCATCTCAATGTGACTGTTATATTCACAAAGGGGCCATAAGAGAATTGAAAGCCTGGTCTCAGATATGTGTTTACGCACATTTAAAGCAGCATTATTCTCAATAGCCAAAAGGCAGAAGCAACCCCACTGTCCAGTGGCCTACGCAACATTATACAGCCTTGAAAAGGGAGGAGGTTCTGACACATGCCACAGCATTGACGGCATTATGTTAAGTGAAGTAAGTCAGTCACGAAATGACTCACATTGTATGGTTCTGCTTATATGAACTACCTGGAACAGTGGCATTTACAGAGACAGAAAGCAGAATGGAGGTTCTCGGGGGTGGTGGTGGTGGTGGTGCAGGGGAGGTGGGAATGAGGAGTTGTTCAGTGGATACAGAGTTTCAGTTTTGCAAGATAAAAGGAATTCTGAGATCGGTTAAGCAACAATGTGAATGTAATGACCACTGCTAACCAGACACTTTAAATGGTTAAGATGGTAAATTTTATGTGTATTTTAGCACATTTTTTTAGAAGCAAAGGGACATGGTGGTCCGTGCGTACCATTTCGGGGAAACCGCAGCCTGGATTTCCGTGAAATTTCAAGGGAACGATAGTAGATGTGCTTTTAGAACACGGTGTAGTTTTAGAAGAAGGTAATGGTCATATTATATCTCAAGTTCTCAGGGATAAGAATTATAAGACAGTTACTTCAGATTTTTCTGATATTGATACAAATGCATTCATATATTTATTTGTTCACTTATTTAACCAAAAATTGATTGGGTGCCTACTCTCCTGTAGCCGTGCTGCTTGGTGTTGGGGAGACAGTGGTGAGGCATCACTACCCCCACCCCCCAGAGTAGGTCTCACAGTCTGATGGGGTGAATCAATTGGTAGGGAGCATGAGTTAGCTATGCAAATCTCCAGAATATTCAGACATTTCTTTCATGTTCCTTCACAGAGTCATGGGTAATCACCACTGCCACCACCACCCCGACAATCTCTGCGTATTCTCATACTCTTTCTATGGCTGGATTTGATTTGCCCTCAACCTTCTCCTCCTGCTTCTTATGTTACAAGCCTGTTGTGGACACGTTAGTCTTACTCATCTTGTATTCTCCACAAAAGTCTATCTACTACAAAACGCCTTCATAGCTAACCAGTTGCCTCACACACAGCACCTCGATAAAAATTCTGTGAACTGTGCTGAAATAACATTAGCCCTATCCCTGTGATCAAAAGAATGACTGCCGGTTTCAGGGTCCTGAAATCATCCCGACCACCAAAGCAAATTACAATACGGCAAGGAGGTATTCAAACAAGAGATTGGAGAGGTGATTTTTAAATGCTGTATTGACCTAACCATGCTTCTTCCTTGCACTGCGTAGATGTGGAAACCTTTTTATGAAACTTTTTTCTAAATAAAAATATTGATTTTACAATGAGTGTAACTCTATCATACATGAGACTTACTTGCATGTACAAGTTTGTTTGTGGACTTAGACCTCATACTGGGTATAAATATATTTAACTTATGGCCTATTGGTTGGCTTATGTAGGTAATGGATTCAAATCAGAAGTATCTAGGTATCTAGAGGGGGGCAGGGAGACGAGAATCAACAAGGCAGTTACTGGAGTTATTGAGAGTAATGACCATGAAAAATGTATTATTATTGCCTATTAGAAGAATCTGCAATTGAAGGCTTCTAAATCAGAGTTATGCATTGAGATCCAGCTATTTAATGAAAACTTACTGTGTGCTAAGCCCCTACTCCTATGTTATTTCATTCGTGCTTCATAATCAGTTTCTGATGGTGCCCATGTACTAGCTCGTTTTAAGGTGATGAAACTGAGGACAAAAGAGGTTGGAGGATTCCCCAATATGTCACAGCTTCCAAGTCCCATGGTCTTTACATATACCATGATATCTCAATTTTTGAATATTTTATGGCTTTAAGAGACTTTAAAAACAACCTGCAAACTCTCCGTGTTGCTCAGGAGGTGCTGTTTCTCTGTCTGGTAAGCCTTAGCCTTGCTGTCTTGAACTTTGAGTTTCACTCACACATCAGGCCCTGGAAGCGAGCAAATGCTGATGCCACGGGAACAGCAGCCGACAGCATCACTCGGGGCGGGTGTACTCATGCCCCTCTGACGTGCTTGTCCAGTCCGCTGTTCACGTGAAACGATGCCTGCGGGACCGGGGCCACCTGGGTCTGCCAACGCAAGTCGTTCTTCCCTGATTAACGAAGGGTTAACGTCCAAGGTTATAAAGTGCTGGGAGGAGGAGAGGGAAATTGCTAATCAGCTCTACTCTAGGCCACTGACTTAGAGTGACACAGACCCGTGGTGCACCTGTCCTGCGACTCCAAACGAGTCACTTGCCTTCTCTGAACCAGAGTTTTCTTCTCCGAAATGTGGGTAATCTCAGAGAGGGTTCAGACTGGAAATATCTATCAAAAGAACTAGACCTATCATGGAATCTCAAAAAATTAGCTATTATGATTGTTATTGTTGTCATTGTCTTAACAAAAATAATTAGTTCTAGCAGCAGAAGTGAAATTATTTTTACCACTCAGCTTTCAGTGGGTGGAATGTTTTACTCACTGTTACGACCACCCAAGTCTTGACCTCCACCAACTGTCACCGACCCCACTCTCCATTCTTTCATCAACACCCACCTCTACTTCCTCCCACTCTTCTCTGACAAAAGTAAAATCTGATAAAGAACTCCCCAGATCGGGTCATCTGGACCTGATGAATCAAGCACCAGGTGCTTGACTGAGCACCAGGTAGAGATGGGAAACCTGGAGAGTGTGCCTTTGGGTGGCAAGAGGCATCCGAAATGCTGAAGGGAGCGTCACCTGGCCTAGCCCTCCACCTGGTCCAGCCGGAGAAGCGAATGGACTCTCTGCCGCCTTCCGTGTCTCCAGAAGTTAGGACAGGCCTTGGCCAAGACTCCCCTAGACAAATGAGCCTTATTTTTATGTTTCAAATATTTTAATTTCCTTTAATAACTACATTCAATGTCTAACACTATCCACTTTTAGGAGCTTTCTGAGCCTAAACTCTATGTAGATAACCTAGTTCTGTGCTACTTTTTCCTTCGTTTCATGGACATTTCACTTGTTCACCCATACATTCTAGTGTCGCATGCAACACTATTGAGTACTTTGACACTCTCCGAATTTTGTGAGTTATCCCAAGGGAATGTCTTTCTGAGAATTTATACTTTCCAGTAATCAGGGTCATTTCATTATTTTTAGATTTCTCCATGATGTTTATTTGCTTCATTCATTATTGGACTCAGGAAGCACACAATACTTTTACAATATTTACTTTCTCTTGGTTTGGAACCTATACAGAGATAGTGCCATAGCTAGGGGAGATGATGGCTTAGATCAATCGCTTTGAGTTTTATTCTAGTCTTTACCAACTTTAAGACAAAAATGTATAGATTGAGAATGAATGAGAAATAAAGTAAAGGCAGTGGGTTCTGGCATTAAAAACACCACGGGGCCCAGCTTGTTTCGGGGGGCACTGAGATGGGGTTTGGAGGGAGGACCTGTGAGTGCCTACTGTATGCAGGCACTTTACACACTTATTTAATACTCTCATGAAGTTGGAATTCCACTTCACAGAGGAGGAAATTAAGGGTCAGAGAAACAGAGACAACCTTGGCCAAGGTCATGTATTTTTTAAGTGCAGGAGCTAAGCTAACATTCTTCCTGGTTTCCCTTTGTGGACTCGGGAGCTCAGTCATTCATTAGCGGCACATCTTAGGTGAATTCCCCTACACCTCTGTGCCTCCGTTTCCTAACCAGCAAAATGAAGAGTCTGGAGTTAGAACCACGTGGTCTCCAGATAGTCCTTGCAGCTTTAACATTCTATGCATACGGTGAGTATGTGAGCATGATTAGAAGGATTGGCTGTTTATGAGCCAATCAGAGGTATTGGATAAACACCTCCCCACCAGGCCAACGTGGAAAGGGGAGGGCAAAAGTAAAAAAAAACAAACAAACCCTAAACCACACACACACACACACACACACACAAAACAAACTTTGATGAGAAGTCTATAAAAGCTGACTCTTCCCAAAGATTCGTCCTATTTGGCAGCTGCTGCCTCACCACAGCTTCTGATCTCTCAGGGGACGCTCCTATCCCAAGGGTAAGTAAAGGAACTTCTTTGTCTACTTGGACTGCACCAGAGAGTAAGGGGTTAATGATCACTTGTAGAGGAAAAAGTCTGTTTGCTTTCGTTTTCAGAAAAAACTGACGGTGGCTGAGAACGTGAAAATCTGCTGAAATGCTTGTTTCACCTCATACCTGTCCTGGCAGCAAACTGCTCAAGTTTGCGGCTAGTCAGCCGTGTGACCTGTCTGAGGGCTCTTCTGAATCTTGGCCTGGGAAAATCAACTCGAGTGCTCCCCTTTAGTTAGGCTCCACTCAGTTTTCGAGATTCCTGCTCATTTCTACTCTTTCCATAACCACTGTGTATTTGGGTGAGTTATTTACACATCCAGCTCCTCCTGTCACTTTCTTCATTCGCTTCCCACACCAACTAGGGTTAGCACTGAGTTTCCTTGTCACAGAAATGGACGCTGGCATGTGTTGCCCTTGGCTTTCACCCATTGCTCAAATGAGGAAATGGAACAGGCTTGGAAATGCCCCAGAGCAGAGTTGTCATTTGATTATAAATTCTCCAACCTTCCACTTGTTTGATACTTTCTATAACAACATTTCCTACTGGCACCAAATACCTCAAAGACACTGCAGCTTAAACTGGAGTCAAAAGCTGCTGATCTATTTTGGTGCATTTGTTTCACTCTCTGAAAAACAGCATATTGCGAAGATGTACTGCCTTTTAAAATAAGCTTGACTTTAAATAGTTACTTATGGCTCCATTAGCCAATTGGGACCCAGCAGGGGCTCAAGCCCAGCTGCCACCATCGCTTTAGCCAGGGGTGTACCTGGGGAAGACTGAGGCCCAGGCTGGACCCAAGGTGCGTGTGGGACCAGGGAATGGAGTGCAGTTGTAAGCAGTTCCTGTGACTTACTTGCCAGTTTAGAAGAAAGAGCAGCACTCTCTTTCTGGACTGCTGCACATGCGTTCAGAGGCTCCAGGGATCAGGCTGGCTGGGAGCATCTCACTGTACTTGTCACTGTGGCATGGGGATGGGAAGCAAGGCTGTGAGCATCTTCCTGCATTCACACATAAAAGTGCTGCTCACGGTGCCTGGCAGTCATAGGCTTTCAATGAATAAGCCTTTCGATCAATAAGCCTTTCGTGTCTGTCTTTTTGAAAATCCATTGGCCTTGCACATGGAGAAGCAAATGGACTCTAATGCCTTCCATGTCTCCAGAAGTTGAATATTCATATTTTATAAATTATTACCTTTTCATAGGAGGGACCATACTATAGGGTTCCTTCTGTTATTTTGCCGAAGAAGGACTGGAAATAGGATTCCAAGTCATAAACCAATAGGATGTGATTTGTAATCCTAGAACATCACAACGTGGAAGAGGCATCAAACATATTCTTCTCGGGCCCTGTTTCCTCATTTCTACAGTTGGCAGGGTTGGTAGAGATCACTCTGGGGTCACTTGTAGCTCTGTTTTTCTGTGGGTACCTTCCATTCATATATGTGCATACTCACAACCTTCTCGCAGATCTGTACATGTTACCTGTTAGTATATTATGTATAATAAATTAAATAATATATAAACTTGTTTATTAAGAAATCAAATGGTGTGGCCCAGTGGGTTGGGCACTGTCTCACAAAGGAAAAGTTCACCCGGTTCGATTCCTGGTCAGAGCACACGCCTGGGTTGCAGGTTTGGTCCCCAGCTGGGGTGCATATGAGATGTTTCTCTCTCACACTGATGTTTCTCTCCCTCTGTTTCTCCCTCCCTTCCCCTTTATCAAAAATGAAATAAAATAAAATAAAATTTAAAAAGTGAAATGTGAGAGTAACTTCACCCCATCTTATTCCCCAGCAGGAACCCCAGGGTGGTTATTCTCTGCTTATATAGATGTACAAACAGTATGTGCATATAACACTTTTTTAATTAAAAAAGAATGATATTATAGACTGCATACTTCTTTGCAACTCGATTTTTTCACTTAATAATGTAACGTAAACAACTTCCAATCACACTTAAAAAAATGTTGACTTGAGACCTCAGTGAGCAGAGGCTTTGGGGCACAGAAATCATTCTCTCTCATTACTCACTCCCACCGGCCTCCCATCTCCTGGTGATGACCATTGGCCCCTGAACCTGTTTTATGATTAACAGACAGATAATATTTGTGCTGATGTGGTGCAGACCTTTAATCCTTCTGTAGAAGTTTAACTTCCCGTAAACAGATTTGGTTTGATTCGACCTTTTCTCTGTTTGTTTTTCTGGTTGAGTCAGCACATTCAGCCTGAAGAAAATAGCTTGGGAGTAAATAGAAATGTGGAAGTCACTTAAATAATTATTTTTTTAAAACAATTTAAAAAGAAGTAACTATAATACCTTGCATTTTTATAAGGTTTTATAAAACACCTTCATGTTTATCATGCAATTTGACAAATTTCTTTTGAGCAAACACAATGAGTAGAATGCTCACAGGTCACATGTGATACATTTGACAATGAGACAACAAGAGCAGATACTACTGCCATTTAATCCATAATAAACTACGAGCCAGAAATTACTGATTTTCCCATGGTCCCAGCCAGGGGAGAGGCAGAGCTGGTCCTTGAACCCAAGTCTGTTTGTTCTTCTAGCAGCAAACCTCTGTGTGAATGCATCAGATGCTTAGGAGTTGGTAATGACAGTGGTGTGGGAATAATGATCCACAGCCCAAAGATTTGGGGTACTCTGATGGTGTCATCACCAAGTATCCTGGGGGTGTCCTCAAGCACATTAGAGTCATCCAAGGCTGATTCCTTGCACTAAGCTCACTCTTTCCTTGAAAGAGAGGAGCACTGACCCTCATCCCAACTTTATGCCTTATGAGCTATTTGTGCTTGGACAAATAATTAAACTCTCTTATAGTCTTTACTTATCTATTACATGGAAGGGGGAAAGTCCAGCTGCCTTCTGGGATTATTCTGAGGAATAAATTAGGCAGTGCATGCAAAAACAATTAGCTGAGTGCTTGGCAGTAAATGATAAT
Source organism: Tonatia bakeri (assembly GCA_004024845.1). Classification (NCBI taxonomy): domain Eukaryota; kingdom Metazoa; phylum Chordata; class Mammalia; order Chiroptera; family Phyllostomidae; genus Tonatia; species Tonatia bakeri. The sequence goes on from PVIA01000479.1 coordinate 381,213, forward strand.
TTTCTCTTATTACTGAGCTATTTTTTCCTTTAGTTTCATTGAGAAAACATCTTTACTATTTCGTACATGTCAACTCCTCTGCGCAAATACCTAAACTGAGAGAGAAAAATTTGCACTTTGGCCTGAATGTCCCCAACTTCAGGTTAGCTTTTATCTGCATGAAGATCTGGAGGCCAGGCCCAAAGCTAATAACTCCTGACCACAATATTGGAACTAGTATGCAAACGGGGGCAACATCAGGTGGCTGGGATGTGAGGAGCCTTGGAAGATCATCTTCGCTACAGACTGGTGCTCGCTAGCGTGTCCTGGTACCCCAGGGACAGCACTGTGCTGTCATTCTTTTCGGTTAAGACAAGAACCACTGTTGGAGAAAGAGTGGCACCAGTGAGAATGGTATCCATTATTCTTTCTCATGAATTAGTTCACTGGCCACCAACTTCTTACATCAAGGGACAGGGTTTTGAGAATCTGCCTTAAAGGGATGCAGAAAATGTGAAAAAGTCAATTTTCCATGAAGAGAGGACAGGGTAGGAAGCTCTGCTTCACTCTTGCTGGGACCCTGGGCAAGTCAGGAAATATCTCTGAATCTTAGCTTGCTGATTGACTAATGAAGATACTACCTGGGCTAGTTACCTCATTGCTGAATGGGTGAAATGAGAACCGAGGTGCCTTTGGGCTTCCAGAAAGTAGAATGTGGGCACAAGCCATCTATCCTGTGTGTGAGTGTATGAGGGAGAGAGGAGGCCATAGAATTGGACAGGAAACTGCTCAAGATAATCTTCACTGTGATTTGTCCTCTTTGACGACTCAAACTATGCAAAATCACTCTTTCTAAGCTATAAGAGCCCTGTGAGCTTGCATTTTCAAGACTAGCCCAAAGTGACAGCTGAACAGGGGCAATGAGTCCCTTCAGGGTACCACTGCTAAGGATGTCGCTTGGGTAGGCAGTCTTTGAGCCAGAGTCTCCCCTCACTAAAGCAGTGAGGCTAAGAATTACTGGAACAGGGACCAACATATAACTTCAGCACCCTTGGAGCCTGTGGGGACATTCAGCCCAGGACACTTAGCAAAAATCCTCCCCATTGGCCTCAAGTGGTCTCATCAGTGTTTGAATACAGGAAAAAGGAAGCATGCCCCTCACCCTGTAGGTTCCAAAGCTGAAGAGAGGTTAACTTCAAGGCCAAGGGGTGCTTTTTCCTCTCAAGCTGTTCACCTGGAGAATTGTCTGGTGGGTTGTAGGCTAATGGAGCAAAGTGGGGAATGGCCACAGAGGTCAAAAGCCCCACTGTCCTGGCCCCAAGCCATCCAGGGCACCTGACGGCACCAGGAACCCACAGAATAAAGACAGTAACTGCTGCAATGCCATCTATTCGTCAGATTTGAGTGGGCCACTAATTAGCTGGTTCAGTCTCAGGATCAGTGATCCCAAAGGTCTCCTAGAAGACATTCTAATTAGGATCAGTGGAAACATTTAGCATCCCACCTTCATCCATTATGGCTAATTGTTACTAGTTAGGCTAAGGGGGAAATACCCGCCAGACCTCCTTTGTTTATACGCTTGTGAAAATGGGCCAGAAATGGCAGGCGGGCCTGCAGGGCTTGTCTGCACACCCCAGCTGCCTTGGTCATGAGTCCCTCTGAGCCACGCACAGTTCTGTTCAGAACTCTCATGTACTCTTCTGCAGACCTGTCACCATGGCCCACCAATTCCCAGCTCTCACACCAGAACAGAAGAAGGAGCTCTCAGAAATTGCCCAGCGCATCGTTGCCAATGGGAAGGGGATCTTGGCTGCCGATGAGTCTGTAGGTGAGTGCAAGAAACATCATACAATACGCACACTTTTGCTTGTACAGTCAGCAAAGGCAACGTGGTCATCACATTCCTTTCCTCCCAGACGGGTAAACGCTTATGCACACAGGAGTGGGAGCAGAACGCTTAGTAGTCATAGACCTTTTGGGTCCTGTCATTCCAGCTGGCAGATCTCTGAAAATCCAGGACAGAGGCTCAAGCCTACCATTTGAAGGCCCCCAGCCAGAGGTCACTTAAATCCAGGATATAAGAAGACCAGGAACTCAGTAACCAGAAGGCAGTCAGATATATAGCCCTCTACTGCTAATGGAAAGTCAGTTTAAAGTCAGCCAGCGAAGAGCAGAGAGGGCAGGGAAGTATCCACATCTGGCATAGCGGAGGGCTTGTGTCTGAGTAAGCTCAAGATGGTACAAGACAGACCTGTGGCAGGCCTGCACGCCACCATAAAACCACAGCAGCTGGAGAAGTCAATAGTCAGATCGAGAGTTGAACCAGAAGAGGGCTGGGGAGAGGATGAAGGCTGTACTTACCCACTGGGACCCAGTGGTGGCTTCCACCCTGACACTGACATGCCCAGCCCATAGTCTTCCTGAATGGCATCCTGACAGCAACCAAAGTCATCCCTGGGAAGATAAAAAAAGAGGCAGGAGTTCTGAAGACCTGAATAGAGAAGATTGTCTTGCTGTCCTTCCTTGTGAGGGTCGCTGAGACAGTGCACAGGAAAGTTGGGCTTGTTCCTTATACTGCCTTCCCCTGCCCACCATAGGCACCATGGGAAACCGCCTGCAGAGGATCAATGTGGAGAACACAGAAGAGAACCGACGGCAGTTCCGAGAAATCCTCTTCACCGTGGACAATTCCATCAGCCAGAGCATTGGGGGTGTGATCCTGTTCCATGAGACCCTCTACCAGAAGGACAGCCAGGGAAAGCTGTTCAGAAACATCCTGAAGGAAAAGGGCATTGTGGTGGGGATTAAGGTGAGTACTTCCACTCCCCTCACCTCTGCCGCACACAGCCAAGCGCCCAGCCCAAGGGCTGGGGCAGGGCCAACACTCTGAACATTTCTTGTCATCTAGCTGCTTTCCATCACACACTCCCCTGAGAACAGATCCTCTTCTAGACTCTTCTTCCCATGCTCTCTTCTTCCAACAGAGTACTAAATCTGTGTCTCAACTTCCTCATTTCCAAAATGGGAATAATAATACCCATCTTATAAGATTCTTCTAAGGGTGAAATGAGTGTTAAAAACCATTCTCATCGCATAATTATTATTCAGTGCATGGTAGCTATTATTATTAAAGCACTTACTGTTCTATTTTAACTAAGTCTTCCAAAACTGCATGAACTTCTCAAGAGTGCACATTAGTATTCAATGAGTGCTTACAACCCCAGGGACTCATTTAGTCCTCCTCACAACCTCTGGAGGCAGACTCAATTATTACCCTTGCTTTAGAGATGAAGCGAGAAACTGGAATTACAAGAGGTAACATAATTTGCCCACAGCAAGGTAAAATTGGAGCCAGTCGCAGCCCAGCCTATCTCTCTGGCTCATGAGCTTCATCTTGTCTCTGCTGAGAGTGAGAGCTGCATCCTCATTCTCTTTGTCTCTTGCCTGGTATGTGCAGGTGCTCAGTGATGTCTTTTAAATAAATGAATGAATGATTTAAGGGCAACTGCTCTTGTACAGCACCTCTGCATCCGGGGCACTACGAGATTACTTCTTCCTTCCCAAGCTCCAGGCCTGTGCTTTCCATCCTCTTAGGGTTGACCTTGACCTTCTTACATTGTTCCTTCCAGGTAACTTCCCTTCTGCTGTGAACTGAGTTGTGTCCCTCTGAGTGGCTCATACATCTTCCTAATTCTTCTTCTTGGTTTGTGAAAGATGGGAACTATTAGTGAGCACTGGGGGCTCTGCTGTGTTTTACTGAAACACCTGACACCTGCTAATTACTTGTTAATGATTTAATTCACAGTTAGACCAAGGAACTGCTCCTCTCGCAGGAACAAACAAAGAAACCACCATTCAAGGTAAGGATAGTGCCCACTGCTGTGAATCATACCAATATACACTAGAAATAAGTAGGGGAAAAGAGAATATGACTGTCCCCCAGTTTTAGGGCCACATACACCTGATTTTTAATCCCAGCCCCTCTAGTTAATAACTGTGTGACCTCAGGCTAGTCACTTAAATGTCAGAGTCCATTTTAGGGATAACAATATCTGCTTTGCCGAATAGTTTTGGGAATTAAATTAGACAGTATACAGAAAGGTACTTAACCACAGTCCCTTGCACAGAGAAGATATTCTGTACCTGAGGATACTATTTTTGGAGAGAAATCCAGCAGCAGGCACAGAGGAGAGGTTCCAGGTTTGGGGATCAGACACGCCTGGGTTTGAGTCCCAGTTTCATCACTTATGATTTAGATAATTTTTTGAGGTACTTCACTGCCCAAGTATAAACTCCGGCATTGGGTTAGCTAAGCAGAGTCGGAATCCCAGCTCTGTCACTCATTTGCTCTGCAAACTTAGTAAACTCACTTAACCTCTCAGAGCCTCAATTTCCACATCTGTAAAATGAGTACAATATTAACTAGTGGGGTTGTTATGGTAATTAAATGAGAAAAGGCGTGCAAAATGCCGAGAATCATGCCTGGAGCATGCCTGGAACAGATATTAGTCCCCTCTATTCTCACAGTGTTATCCATTATGCGCTTCAAAACCATAGTTATTAAGTCCAGGTGTTTTGGCTCAGTATTCGGACCTGTGTTTATTTGCTGGTTGTTTTCCATTCTCAAGCTCTGCTGGCTGGAAGCTAAGCTAAGGGAGAACTCCATTATTTTATCTGTGGCCCCATGGGTCAGGCATGGGATGCAAAGAGCTGTTCTCTCTTTTGTGACTTGCAGGACTCGATGGCCTTTCTCAGCGCTGCGCTCAGTATAAGAAAGATGGTGCTGACTTTGGGAAGTGGCGTGCTGTGCTGAGGATTGACAAACAGTGTCCATCCACCCTTGCTATCCAGGAAAACGCCAACGCCCTGGCTCGCTATGCCAGCATCTGTCAGCAGGTGCTCAGCCTTCTCCTTGGGATACAAAAGAGTAGGCAAGAACTATCTTTAGAGCTTACCCTTCTGATTGTATTACACCCACACAGGAGCCCTCCCCTCTTCTCACCAGTGTATTATGATGGCATTTTTCACTACTTTTGCTGCAGCCAAGTGTGGTAGAGAAGGGTCTGGTTGCCCAAGTCAGCTAGGAGCCCAAAAGACGAGTACCATCAACCACTTCTCTTCTGCCAAAGGGCTATATGCTGAGTCTTCAAGGTGGCCTGGCTTTTGAGGCCATGGCATTTGACTGTCTGTGCTCCAACATGGCCAAGACAGGACCCTATCTCGATCACTAGCTCAAGGATGGTAGCTCTGACCCAGTCCATGTAATTTAATGGAGGATGGCAACTCGATGCTAAAGTTTCCAACATATGTTGGCATGTCTCTGGGATCCAGTTCAGTCTGATTTGTTGTATGGGTACTGTGTTAAGGCAACCTGGGTTGTGAGCGCCTGGAGATTCCCAATCAGAATTGTAAAAAAATTCTTGGGTACCCTACTGAACTCACACGAGAAGCATCTTAAGTGATTTAAGCTTGACTGCTCTAAAAGAGTGATGGCTAGTTTTTGAGGCAGCGAAAACAGTATCTAGAATAAGACATAGAAATGAAGAGCTGGCATTTATTTTAGCCCATTCCCAGAAAACCTTTTTTTAACCTCATTGTTCTTTTTTGGTTAAGCCCTGCTCACTAGACATCCCATTAGATTTCTCTGCATTGCTTTTATGTCACTTAGATGGTATTTCTCCATAAAGGCTTCATTTTATACCAGTTGCAACTGCTGAATAATCTCTTAAGCAAAGGATCCCAGTGAGCAAAGGTTCACTCTCTCTGTCCTCTCTTTCCTCTGTCCGTTTCAGAATGGTCTGGTGCCTATTGTTGAACCAGAGGTAATTCCTGATGGTGACCATGACCTGGAACACTGCCAGTATGTTACTGAGAAGGTAAGACTTGAATATAAAGCTCCCAATTCTAGCTGAAAAATCTTGCTCTTAAGTAACAGCTGTTATTTAACAAATATCAGCTGTTATATGTGGAATATTCTTCAGCTGACATCATTATGTAGCAGGGAGAAGGTAAGGAAGTGTTATCAAACCTTCCACTTCTTGGCACATGGTGTGGCCATATGGAAAGAGCACAGGATTTGCAGTACCAAGACTAGGGATTGAGGGTCCTCATTCCCAGTTATGGGACCTTGGATAAGTCATATTATCCTTTTGGGCCTCGGTTCCATTATGTATAAACTAAGAGATTTTAAAATAAGATGAAGCTCACACGAAAACATCTAATTAGAAACTAATACATTTACTTGTGACTTTCTAAATTAGCCACAGTGTATCTGTAACAGAGTAAGAAAGTCCTAATGTAACCTGACTTCAGTGTCTTCCCTGGCAAAGTTCGGTGAACTAAATGAGCTCTGACAGCACTTCTGTGTCCAAAATGTACGTGATTAGGACCACTGAGCACCTATGAGGAAGGAGAGCGAAGGCTAACTTAGATGTCCCCAACTAACTAAATCAAAGCAGTGTCCACTGACCCAAGGAACTAATGGGAAGGAAGGAGTGAAGGGCAGCAGAGCAATGCCGATGGTCCATGCAGTGAGCAGTTAGAGTAGGGGGCGGGGACAGGCCAGCTTGGTTGTGCTCAATGGCTGTGGCTCACAATACTGTTGCCCTGATGAAACCTAGGGGCTGGCTGGGAAGCTTTGGCCAAGCCACACACAAGGATTCCTTCATCCTGCAACCCTGCAGTGTAGAAGTGCTAAGGTCAGGTGCCTCTAAGGCTCGCTCTGGGTTTCATCTGTTGGGACATTTTGTCCTTCAGGTCCTGGCTACTGTCTACAAGGCCCTGAACGACCATCATGTTTACCTGGAGGGCACCCTGCTGAAGCCCAACATGGTGACTGCTGGGCATGCCTGCACCAAGAAGTATACTCCAGAGCAAGTGGCTATGGCCACCGTCACGGCTCTCCACCGTACTGTGCCTGCAGCTGTTCCTGGTAAGTCTTTCTGTCTCTAACTCGAGGTCTTAGTGCTCAGCCTTTGAAAGAGTTTCACAAGCATTACTTGCTTGTCCAGGAGTCTTCTATCCATGAAGCAGATCCCTGCTATCCCACAGGCAGCCAGCACTTTTGCTTACACTCCACGATACCATATACTCCAAGTCTGTCCAAATGCACAGAATCCATTGATTTCTTCAACATTTCACCACCATCCTTATTTATCAAAGTCCTTATATCCTTGGCCTCAACAAAGGCAGACTAATATCTCCAACCCATTCCTATGCAACCCAAGCAGAAAAAAAAATGAGACGTTGCATTTCCTTTAGGCTTGTTGCTTGCTTTCTCAAGCAGGTTCCACGAGCTGGGACCAGTAGAGTGGAATGGCTTTTCTCATTATAGGCATCTGCTTTTTGTCTGGTGGCATGAGTGAAGAGGATGCTACCCTCAACCTCAATGCTATCAACCTCTGCCCTCTACCAAAGCCCTGGAAACTCAGTTTCTCTTACGGACGGGCCCTGCAGGCCAGTGCACTGGCTGCCTGGAGTGGCAAGGCTGCAAACAAGAAGGCAACACAGGAGGCCTTCGTGAAGCGGGCCGTGGTAAGATGCTACTACTTTTACCTCCCTGATCAAGTGGACACTTGAGGCCTGGCTCTCTCATGCAGAAAAACTTTGCTTTCTTCAGGCCATGAAGTCATCGGCAGATAGTGTGTACTGGGTATTTGGAAATGTGGCATTGGAGTTCAGTGGGAAAGTTGGGGCTTGAGAGAGTTTTGAGTTACCCACACCGGGTGTATAGCTGATGACAGAGATTGAAGGACAGTTTCCACACAGACACTTCAGAGGGAAGATAAGAGGGACAAGGACTGAACTAGGGACACCTTCCCTCTGGGGAAGACAAAGAAGAGATGCCACCCAAACAAGCAGCACTAATATGATAGGATGGGCCAAGGATTCTGGGAACAAAGAGAAACTAATTCCAAGGGGTCAGTAATAACACACTATGGAGAGATTTGGAATAAAGGCTCAGGAAAGGCAGAGATGGGCAATTAGGTGCGCATCAGTGACTTCAACAAATCAGCTTCAAAAGAGAGGGAAGAGAACAGGTGTGCATCCAAGAAGTGTGCCGGGAAAAGACCTAGAAAGGTTGCCAGGGGAAATGAAGACAAATAAGGATTGTATTCTACTAGTAACCATTCCTTTTTGAACACCTATTATGAACCAAAGACTGGGGTGAAAACAGCAGACACAGACACTGCCTTCAGGAGGCATAGAGTTTAGCCAAGTAGGAGAGGGCCTGGCATATTTACATGTAAAGCACAATATCAAGAGAGTGAAAAGACACCTCCCAGAATGAATGAACATATCTGTAAATCCAACAGGTGATAAGGTTTTCTTATCCAGAACACATAAGAAACTTTCCATCTCAGTAACAAAAATGAAAACAACCCAATTAAAAATGGGCAAAGGACTCAAATAGGTGTTTCATGTCAATGAAGTACAAATGGCAATAAACCCATGAGAAGATTCTCAGCATCACTAACTACTAAGGAAATGCAAGTCAGACCCACAAGGTGATATCATTTCTACCCATTAGGGAAAAAAAAACATAGGAAGGAGTAAAGATTAATAGAGTGGAGACCATTGAGAGGACAAGGATTTAGAGTATACAGGATTACATTAAATTATATTAACACAGGTGGCAGAGTTGGTGTTAGAAAGGAGGAGAGAGATAGCAAAGAAGAAAGAGAATAGGTTGAAATCAAATCTGTTGAGCTAAAGAGATGTAGCAGTTGATCGCTGACTACAGTTGAGGGCATCTGTTGAGAGTGAGAAGGGAATGGAGATTTCAGTCTTCACAGGGGAGCAGCCTGGAACAGTTGCTGACGTCCTCTGCCGGAGACCAGTGGTGAAGGCCAAGTGTCAGGCAAGGTGCAGCTATAAGGAGAATGAGTTTGTGGTGCCTTAACTTAGATCCTGAATTTTCCTGACAGCTCTTTTAAGCATGCAGGAAGATTCAGGTCAACCTAAACAGACAAAGCAGGAGAGAAAAGTTTAATAAGGAGACAGAAGAGTGCTATATTTGAGTAATTGGCTTATTTAGTGTGCCGATCACAGACAAGGCTGAGTGAGAAGTGTTCACCAGAGGTTTGGCAATAAAAACACTAAAGGAAAAGAAAGTTAAAGAGAAATTTAAAAAATCACCTTGGGGCATAGGAGAGGTGTGAGATTTTAAAGGTAGTGCTCTACCTTGTGATGGTGGAGAGCAGGGTATGGCTGGTGCTGATGAGGTGAGGAGACGTAGCTAATACACTGGAGGGATTGTGGAAATAAGGGCCAGAGGGACCATCCACACAAAGGAAGGAGCTGAGTTTATCATCCAAGCTGTGGTTCTCAAACTCAACCGTGCATCTGAACCACCTGGTGGGTTTATTAAAATGCAGATGGTTGGGCCCCAGCCACCAAACTACCCCAGTTTATCATTCAGATGGTCTGGGCCAAGCTAGAGAATTTCCACTTCTCACAAGTGCTTTGGTTCATGAGACACACTTCACAAATCACTGTAGAAATAGATTCTGGAGAGAGCAAACAATAGTAACAGTGAGTTGAAGAGTGACATTCAAATATTATTGGTTTCATAATCCTGAGCTCTACTTTAATTGGAATTTACACAGGGAATCAAATGATACTGTGATAAACAACTACCTAAAACTACATGTTCTTGTGATTAAGTATACGTAAAGAATAGGAAATTTAAAAATAATTTTATTTATTTGTTTTTGCTATAGCGTAGCTTCAGCTGCACCTTGTCTGATGCTTGGCCATAGCATCTGGTCAATGTCTCAGCAGGCGACTTCCAGAGTTATTCCAAGCTTTCCCACTGTTTAGACTGAAATCTTCATTCCTTTATCCCCATACTAATGAGAAGCTTCTCAGCTTTAATTTCTAGTACTGTTCTTGCAATACTGTTGGTACTAAAAAGAAACTTTCCCAGTAATAGACGCAAACCTATATTGACAAAGGAATTCTAGGAAAACTGGGATAAAGGAGATAACATTACAGAAGGAGGGGAGTGGTATCAGCTGCAACATTTCAGCAAAAGCAATGTAAGGAGAGAAATATTCAAATGCGGGTGTTGCTGGTTTCAGATGAGAGGCAGAGGGGGTCAAGTGCATGGTTGTGTTTGCTCTAACTAGGTCTCTTCTGTCACTCTTGTTTTGTAGGCTAACTCCCAGGCAGCCCGAGGCAAATACGCTCCCATGGGCTCTTCCGGTGCTGCGTCCACCCAGTCACTCTTCACAGCCAACTACACCTACTAGAACCTGCGGCAGGGCGGCTGGCTCCAGCTCTTCTAGGTGTCTCAGGAGGTGGGCTGAAAGGCAACAACAACCTTTCGACTGACCCTAGAAATTAGACAAAATTAGATTGAACCACTGGAAACACAATGCATGTTAAATTTCTAGACACAAGAAAAAAATCATTTATTGAAACACATCTGAATATCAAAGATCTGATGAAATTTCACACAACGGTTTTCCTGCCACACTTCCAGCTGCCCATGCCCCAAAGTGTGCACCTAAAAACAGACTTTAAAACCAAATCAGCTCTCCATCCAAATAACAGCTATCAAATGAAACATCTCGGAAGCTGAGGGCAGAGACGTGCGTCTTATTAAACAACCTTAGGAGTGGTAGGTGGTGAAGGAGACAGCTGCAATCAAAAACAAAATAAAATATGACATAGACCCTCAGTTGGTATTGGGCTTTGCTTTTTTTTTTCATTACCATTGACTCTACTAGATAAGACTGACATTATGATCAGGGTCTTCAACTTTAGCTACTCTTTGGAATCCCCTGGAAAAATTTAAAAAATCCAGATGCCTCATCCGCACTCTGTGAGCCCAATTAGATCAGAAATTCTTAATGTCATATCCTCTAAATATCAGGACTTCTTAAATCTTCTTGATAATTCCAATGTACAGCCAAGTTTGAGAATGACCAATCTAGACTTCAAGTTTGAGGCTATCCAAAAATGAAAGCCATTTATAATTTGAAGCAAGCTAAAATGTGAAAGGATTTTGAGAAACATGTGGCGTGTGATGAGAGAATCAACGAGACTGTGTTGCTTCGAGTATTCCTCTTCCAGTGGCCCAGGTCTGATGACACAGGACTACATCTTCCTCTGCACATCCAAGCATGCTATCTATTTTGCAGTAAAAAATATTCACATAATTGTGCTTTATTGGCTTTCCATTTTCAAAATTTACCTATAGAAAAAGCACTAGGACAACCATAGTTACAAAAGAGAATTTAAACATTATAACTTTGAGTGACATAAAAGTAATGATGTTGGTGAAAAAAGTGATGATTTAACTGATAGAAGGTGGGAAATTGAAGCGGGAGAAGACATGGAAAAAGGCAAAGGGAGACTAGTTCACTTAGTGGGGAATCACAACACTACTTAAAGTTCATAGATTAAGAAACAGTGCTTTAGGTCTATGAAAGTAATGAAGGAAATAGATACAAATCATTAAAATATTCATACCTACAATTAAAATATAGGGAAGGCAGTAAACCAAATTCTTTACCTCGAAGAGTACAAAGATAAATTATATTCCTTAGAGTTGATAAATTAGGAAATAGAGGCATAAGCATATTATGTACAGGACTAAAACAGAACTAGTCCAGAGGGCCACCTTCTGATGGGAAAGCCCTGGGGTGAGGTGCAAGGAAGAAATCATTTATGTATGTAATATGTATGTTACATATTTATAAATTATATATAATAACTTACTTATTATGTGCCTCTAGAACATTTGAATATTTCCAGGTACCTGTGTTGCTTTATAAAGACAACTATATCCATATAAGCAACTCAAATCTACCTTAGAGCCTTACAGGTCTTTTAGCCCAGGCTTTCTTTTGCTTTACAGATGATGAAACCGAAGTTAGGGCAGCTAAGTTACTGGATGACAGTCACACATTTAGGGAGGGTAGAGCTAAGCGATGAGCATTCAGCTCTCCTTTTTCTCCTGTAACCAACACAGAGCCAGGGAAGAAGGGCAGGGCAGGGCCACGGGCAGCGGTCAATACCACTGCCACCAGAGTAGGTCCTCTCCTTTTCTTACTGCAGCCATTCATTCCATCAGCAACTACCTAAGCTCCTACCGTGCATTAAACTGTCCTAAAAAGCTAGCAACATCTGTTGTGACAAAGCTCTTCTGGCAGGCAGAACACTTTAATCTAGAGCTTACTCAGCACCACTGACCCTCTGTTGTAGAAAAACTGCTTAGATTCTTATTTATGGCTTGAACATGAATTTATAATCACAGCTGAGTTATTTATATCCTTTGGTCAAGGCCTAATTACATTTCGCTGAGAGTGAGGGTTTGTATAATGCATTTTCCCTGGTTATCATCTGATATATTTTCCATACTAAAGCACTACAGTTGCCTTTGAAATCTCAAGCCAAGCAATTTCCTCCACTTAGAGTAATATGAAGACAAGGGTTATGAAGCTACAGACTTCAATTTCTATTAACTGTGTGGTCGCTCACTGTACATATTAATGGCTTCCTAGCTTTTGGTACTTTGTCAGATTTATTCTAGTAGTGATTGAACACCAACTAAAAATAAAACCTGGTACTAGGCACTGAAAGTAATTAAGAAAACTTTCAGCTTTAGGGAAGCCATGGCATTTGTATACCAGCCAATTAAGCTCAGGTAGCTAAGCAAGAAACATGAACAGGGGATGAAAAGTAGGAGGCGAGTCTGTCAGTTTAGTTGGGTGCAGAAATGGAGATGAGGGCATCTAGGCTGGACATCACAAGATGTAAAAAGGAAAGGAACTCTTCCCAAAGGAACTGACAGTGTGTAAGAAAATACTCTGATAATTCACTGGGAGGAGATAATACCTTAAAGCAGGGGTGGCAAACTCATTTCCACCAGGAGCACATCAGCCTCACGGTTGCCTTCAAAGAGCTGAATGTAATTTTAGGGCTGTATGAATGAAACTACTCCTTAACTAGGGGCAATGAGCTGGCACTGCTGCCAGATAGAAACAAGGTGTCAGGCCGGATAAGACAAGGTGGAGGGCCGGATTCGGCCCAAGGGCCTTGTGTTTGCCACCTGGACCTTAAAGGCATAAGTATCAAAAGCCAAAGCCACAAAAAATGACTAAATGCTGGAAGGAATAGAAAGAAGAGTTTGTTTTTGGTCTGAAGAGGGAGAGAAGGGAGGGGTGGGGTAAGGAAAAGAGGGAGGAGAAAGGAAGAAATGAAAAAGGGGGGAAGAGAGAAGGCAGGGAGAAACTAGGGCAATCTGGAATTGTGGGGAGGTGGCTAAAGAACTTTCAAGAAGGGGGAGAGATATCAACCAATCTAAAGATATGTGTCTTGGTAGAAAGAGCCAAGTTTCACATATGTGTCTACATCATGCTTTTATATAAACGAACTAATGAGAAGATTCATGATGATTCATAATGTGAATTTAGCAGCGGAAGCTGTGATAATGAGAATATAACTCTCTAGAAACTTGCAGAAACCTTGGAGTAGGCTTTAGGCAAAGCATAAATGGGACTTCAAGTTCATCTGATTTAGCTCTCCTGGAGTGAAAGACTCCACCTGACATCTACATTTCACTCATAGCAACAGTGGAGGAAACTGGGGTCCAAGGCGCTAAGGATGTTGTCCAAGGCCACATAACCAGTAGGCAAGGCCAGTGTGATTTGCAAAGTCCACTTGGGAGGCAGTACCCTCCATGGTGAAAAGCACAAGTTCTGGGGTCAGACAGCCTAGGTTCGAATGCTGGCTCTGTCACTTACTAGCCATGTGACCTCGAACATGTTATACAACCTTTCTGTGGTTCAGTGTTTCATCTCCAAAAAAAGGAAAAGTACACCATCACAAATTATTGAGAAAATAAATGAGTCAATACATCTCAGTAACAGGTTCATAACCCCTTATTCACAGTTCTGAAATCCAAAAAGTTCTGAAAACCAAAAGTTTGCAGCAAATTATTTGGTGGCAAAACCTGACTCGAGGTTGTCATCTGTATTCCACTTGATGGGACATAGAGTTTTAATGCGTTTGATTGTAGGTGCTGACTCAGACCCACAGAGGAAGTCATACACTATATAGCATAAATACTATATTTACTCCCCAAAATCTGAAAACTTCTGGTTTCCAAAACACATAGGCCCTTCCCTTGAGGCTTTCAGATAAAGAATTGTGAACCTTCCCTTAGAACAGTATCTGCCATGCTTACAGGTTATAAGCAGAATTTCCCATGTTCACTAGAGCCTGAGGGTTCCTGTAATACTGCCAATTCCCTACCGAACCCCATTTTCTGGAGAGGATGAATTAAGAGATAGGAATAATGGCAAAGTTCAACACAGCCCGTCACAGGTCTCTTCCCATTACTCAAATATCATGTTTTTCTAGTTGTAACACAATCTGTTCCAAGCCTCTTAAAATAGCCTAGCACTTAGTACTGGACATCAACATACGTAAACATATAAAATCAGCCCACAAGTATGCATGCAGCACCTACTGTATGCTCAGTGCTCTAAAGATATTATGTGGTCTTTGTATGCTTACTGTTTAGATGAGGAAAACAAGGATGCAGTTAGGAAACAAACTGGTTCACCAGCATGTGCTCAGCTGTAGTAGCATGGGCCCGGCGCTGCGAGCAACGGGAAGGGGATTCTTTACAAAGTTGAGGTGAATTGCACGCAGTGTATTGCTAGTTATATGACTTTGGGAAACATGTTTCATTTCTCTGAGGCTTTTCCCTCATCTGTAAAACAGGGCTGCTGTTGTGAGGTTGGCAGTGTTTTATGTAGTGTCAGGTAACCTAAGTTGCGAATAAGTATTTTTCCCTGTCAGTTGGTTCTTGAAGAATGATCAAGGCACTTGTGGAGATGAATTAACTGTGTCCTGACTAGAGTACAGATTATACCTGTTGAAGAAATTGTGGGAAATTTGACCAGAATGGTGAGACCAAGTGCAGTGACACAGTGGAGGGGAAGGAGAGACCGGACAAAGATATTGTGGAAAGTCTTGCCTGGATGTAATTAGAAATAGGGCCATGTGAATAATTTTTGCACATCAAATAATATGACAAAAGAATATTGCTGAAAATTATCTTTTAGCATGCAGAAGACTGGGAGGAAACTGGGAACCAGCTGTCTATATAATAGCAGTCCAGCATAGGGCCAGCCCTTGGTGGAAGTCGGCGAGTGGGCATGACATCATTATACAGAGGAAAACAACAAAAGTCTCCTTATGCAGCATCGCTATTACCATCCTAATAAAGTCTCTGTTTTATTCCAACTCAAGAGGCAAGTACTGAGACAAATGAAAATTCAAAATAATTCAACATCTAGTTCTCAGAAAGAGGCTTACAAACATGCACAGACTCAGCTCTCGGAGCACAGTGGCACAAGGAAACACAGAGCATCTTCTAACAGAGCACCAGTTCCAGCAATCAGAACCAGGGCTAGGCTCTAGCCTGAGGACACAGCTGTCAGAGAAATCTACTCTGTCCTCTTAAGATACCCACAGCCAAGGCATCTTTCTGCAGCCACTTTCGGCTTTTCCTTGGCCTGCCCTGTTTTTACCAGAGAGGAATTCACAGGACAAAAAAATCACAGGGCAATTCTTGTTTCCAGGAATGCAATGATTGTCCTGGGTGCACATAAGAGTGTTCTTGAGAATGTGGCTCGTGAGCAGGAGGTAGCACAGGCAGAGATATGCACTATGTTTTATGGGAGCAAAATGTGTGAAAACTTTTGGAAAGTTAGGTGATACCCTGCCCCCTGCCCCCCTTTACATTCTGGAATGCATTTGGCTATTTACACTCTGGAATGCATTTGGCTATTTACTCCCTCAAGTCTCCTAGAGGATAAAGGACTGCTTGATGCAACTAATATGTATAGCATTAATATAGCACCTGGCAGGCATTTTCAAAATACACATTAATTAAACTTGGAGCATTTGGTCAGTAAATATATATTTCTATCCTTCTATTTGTCCATGCATCATGCATGGCAATAGAGATGACTTTAACTAAAAAAAATAATAATAATCAATCCACCTACCCCATTGACCACCGAAGGCCACCACTTTTAAAGGAGGTTGAGGTGAAAGGTTAAGAATGGTAGCTTTTAAAAAGTGACTGGAGTTATCTGGACTAAAGAAAATGTTGAAATTTGGAGTTCCTACCAAGATGGAGGCGTAGGTAGAAACGCTTTGCTTCCTTGCACAACCAAAGGATAACAACCAATCTAAAAACAATAAACAACCAGAAGTGCCAGAAAATCAAACTGTGTGAACTTCAACAACCAAGGAGTTAAACATTCACCCAGACTAGTAGGAGGGGGTGAAGATGGGAGATGGGCAGCTCAGTGGAGAGGACTCATGGCAAGGTGGTGGACCACGCAGGGGAGGTGGAGCTGGCTGAGAGGGCTGAGCAAGGTGGTGGACTGTGTGGGGAGAGGCAGGGCTGACTGAATGGGAAACTGAAGACTCAAAGCTAGCTATTAACTACCGTGGGGGTTGCCACAGTGAGAGAAACTCCCAGTCTCACACAAGAGTTCATTGCAAAGAGATGGCCAAGAGCCGAGCAAGTGGCACTTTTTCCTCTCTGATCCCTCCCCCACATACAGCATCATAACCCAGTGATGTGGGTTGCCTCGCTCTGGTGAGTACCTAAGGCCTTGCCCACTTTACAAAATAACAGGTGTGCCCAGAGAAATGTGGCCCAAATGACAGAACAGATCAAAACTCCAGATAAAGAACTAAGCCATGAGGAGATAGCCAACCTATCAGATGCACAATTCAAAGCACTGGTAATCAGGATGCTCACAGAATTGGTTGATTTTTGTCGCAAATTAGATGAAAAAAATGAAGGCTACACTAAGTGAAATGAAGGAAAATGCACAGGGAACCAATAGTGATGGGAAGAAAACTGGGACTCAAATCAATGGAGTGGATCAGAAGGAAGAAAGAAACAACCAAACAGAACAGAATGAAGAAACAAGAATTCAAAAAAAATGAGGAGAGACTTAGGAACCTCCAGGACCTCTTTAAACGTTCCAACATCCAAATTATAGGGGTACCAGAAGGGGAAGAGGAAGAGCAACACATGGAAAAGTTATTTGAACAAATAATAAAGGAGAACTTTCCCAATCTGGAGAAGGAAATAGGCTTCCAGGAAGTCCAGGAAGCTCAGAATCCCAAAGAAGTTGGACCCAAGGAGAAACACACCAAGGCACATCATCATCAAGTTACCCAAGATTAAAGATAAAGAGAGAATCTTAAAAGCAGCAAGAGGAAAGGGGTTACCTACAAAGGAGTGCCCGTAAGACTATGAGTTGATTTCTCAAGAGACCTTACAGACAAGAAAGGACTGGAAAATAAGTACTTGAAGTCATGAAAGGCAAGGACTTACATCCAAGATTACTCTATGCAGCAAAACTATAATTTAGAGTGGAAGGGCAGATAAAGTGCTTTCCAGACAAGGTCAAGTTAAAGGAGTTCATCATTACCAAGCTCTTACTAAATGAAATGTTAAAGGGACTTATGTAAGAAAAAGAAGATAAAAAACATGTAGAGTAAAATGACAGCAAACTCACAATTATTAACCACACCTAAAACAAAAACAAACTAAGCACAACTAGAACAGGAACAGAACCACAGAAATGGAGATTGCATGGAGGGTTAGCAACAGGGGAGTGGGAGGAGGAGAGAGGGGGAAAAGGTACAAAGAATAAGTAGCATAAATGGTAGGTAGAAAATAGGGGGAGGGCAAGAATAGTATGGGAAATGTAGAAGCTAAAGAACTTACGACACGTGGACATGAACTAAGGGGGAGAATGTGGGTGGGAGAGGGTGTGCAGGGTGGAGGGGAATGAAGGGGGGAATGGGAAAATTATAATAGCATAATCAATAAAATATATTTAAGAAGGTGCATAATTTCAAAAGGAATGGTCTTTAATAAATTGTTTTGTTTTTTTTGAATAGATACTATGTTTCTTACTTTTACCATTTGAGTATAGAACAGCCATAAACGGTGTTTGGGAACTGATGACTCACACTCTCCAGATACTAAATAACCCCTTGAAAACTGGCTCGTCCCAAATTTGCAAGCTGCTCTTAGAGAAACCCTTGATTTTCTATTTATCTAAGGGACACTCTTCAACCCTTCCCTGATCATCTCCACAGTACCCTTCCAGGTCAGTTTCCGAGAGCAAATGTCACTACACATGAGGTTTCCATCCACACTTCTGGATGTTCCTCCCACAGTCTGCTTTGCACCTTGCCTACCCGATAGCGAAAAGTAGGCCTCAGCACTCTAATTCTGGATTTTTTTTTTTTTTGCTTTATTCTCTCATTAAATCTTAATTCATTTCTGTGTCTAAACACAGGTAAATTCCTAATTTCTAGCCCAAATATTTTCCTGTGCACCATGTCTACAATTCCAGTTACCTCTGGACATCTCTGTTATCTCACAGGTAGAAAAAGTGAGAGCAATTTCCTTTAAAGACTTGACCCTAATTTTTAAACACAGTAATATATTTGACAGATTTTACACTAAGAACAAAGAACTCTTACACAAAGCAAAAAAACAAAACTGGTTTAATGATTAAGAGATGAATTAATAGGTTTATAATAACCATTAACTAAGGGAAGCCCTAGAACCAGAAATAAGGATTTTAAAATTGCATGCAAAGTCTAGTTACTATAAAAACCAAAGCAATACCAAAATATCTCAGCTTCCTAACACAGACTCCAGGTTTTTTATTTCCAATTCCTGGCAATCAAAGTATGTACACTTTCACATGCTACTGGTAGTGAAGGAGTAAGATCATCTGTATAAGACTACAAATATCTTTCACAGATGGGAGGGCACAAAAAGAACAGTGTCCTCCTCTAGCCTTTTTGGGCCCATCTTGAAAATAAAAAAGGCACTGCCAAAGATTCCTTGGTAACACCTTTGCTAGGCTTGTTACATAATCTTTGTAAAACTAATGGTCCACTCATTTCACATTTCTGAGAACCACAAGGCATTGAAACTGCTTTCTGTAACTCATGTGCCAAACAACTGGCTTAAACAATGACAAAAACTCTGTATATCAGTTTTTAAAAAGAATCTGGCTGTTTCCTTGAAAACATTGTATGTTCAATAACTGGACTTTGGCATGCACAGCAAAACATATCATGGAACTGAAAGACCTAGCATATAAGATGGTGGAAGAGGACTCTGAATAATTATTCCAGTTTCCTAATATTGGTGGCTCTGGCTCCCTTGTACCAATGAAACTTTGTCATTCTCCCTTCATTATTATAACCAAGTGCTCTGAACTCAGGTTTAACCTGAAAAATGTGTAAAAAAGATGCTTAAATAAATTACCAAGTCATCAAAAAAAAAAAAAAAAAAGGAGTAATGGAAGTCTTCGAATGCCTGTGGCCAACTGTCCACTATTCACAGAATCTTCAGAAACCATTTGCCTAAGGCCAAAGATAATTTGCTTTCTTACTAAATTTGACTCATGTTGAGCAACACTGAAACTGCACTTGGGTAGCTAGTCTCAAGTCAAACTAAGCTTGAATATTTCTGTTTACTGCATCCATGTAGTGTGCAATTTCTGATGCTGAATAAGAGATATGCGGCAATTGAAGGCTTCACCACAAGCATCACATTCATGGGTCTCTTGGGTTTTCATCTCTGCGTGGATCTTCTGATGGTTGACAAGGCTGCGCTGTTGACTAAAACTTTTGTCGCATTTCTCACACTTATAAGGTTTCTCTCCTGTGTGTATCCTCTGATGTTGAATAAGGCCTGAGTTCCGGCTGAAGGCCTTCCCACATTCATCACACTTATGGGGTTTATTACCTGTGTGAACACCCTGATGCCGGATCAGATTACATAGTTGACTAAAGCTTTTGCCACACTGTCTGCACAGATAAGGTCTCTCACCGGTGTGGATTCTCTGATGTTCAATAAGAAATGAGCTCCGACTGAAGCTTTTCCCACATACAGTACATAAGTAGGGCTTTTCACCAGTGTGGATTCTTTGATGTTGTACAAGATGAGCACTGACACTAAAAGTTTTCCCACATTCATCACATTTATAAGATTTTTCCTTAGGGAAGACTTCCTGCTGTATAATAAGACTACAATTTGGATCAAAACTTTCCTTAGTTTCACTGTATGAATAAGTCTTCTCTCTGGTGTGAATTCTCTGATGCTGAATAAGACCTGAGCTTCTACTAAAGGCTTTTCCACATTCCTCACACTTATGGGGTTTATCTCCTGTGTGGATTCTCTGATGACGAGTAAGATTGCAAAGTTGACTGAAGCTTTTCCCGCACTCTTTGCACTGATAAGGTCTTTCGCCTGTGTGGATCCTCTGATGTTCAATAAGGAATGAGCTCCGACTGAAGCTTTTTCCACATTCAATACAAAGAAAAGGCTTCTCGCCAGTGTGGATTTTTTGGTGTTGTATAAGGTATGTACTTAATCTAAAGGCTTTCCCACATTCCCCACATTTATGGGGTCTTTCTCCAGTGTGAATTCTCTGATGCTCAACTAGTAATGAATTTCGACTAAAACTCTTTTTACATTTGGTACAGTGATAGGGTTTTTCACCAGTGTGAGTTCTTTGATGCTCAATAAGGTGTGACTTCCAACTGAAGGCCTTCCCACAGTCACTACACTTATGGGGTTTCTCACCTGTGTGAATCCTTTGATGTTTCACAAGGCTCCTCCTCTGGCTGAAGCTCTGTTTACACTGATTACACTGATAGGGTCTCTCTCCAGTGTGGATTCTCTGATGCCTAATAAGGGTGGAGCTCACACTAAAGGTCTTTCCACAGTAATTACACTCATAGGGCCTTTCCCCAGTGTGGATTCTCTGATGTTCAATGACGAAGGAACTGCGACTAAAACTTTTCCCACATTCATTGCACTGAAAGGGTTTCTCACCAGTGTGGACCCGCTGATGTTGAATGAAATGGGCCTTGCGGACAAAACCCTTTCCACACTCTTCACATTTGTGGCATTTCTCTTCTGAGTTAGGTCTCTTACGAATAACGTTAGTGTTTCCTCTGAACATTTTCTGTTCCTGGGTCAAAGATTCCCTTGGTATTTCCCATAAGAAGATTCCTCTCTGTTTATCTAACCTACCAACAAGTTCAAAGGTTTCTCTACACATGGGATCCTGGTCAGTTTCACTTTTGATCCTTGTAACTATTATGCCCTTTGATTCCACTTCCTCCTCAATTTCTTCAATTTCTTGTTTCACAGTTGGCTCCTCATCCTTATCTCTGTTTAAAACATCTGGAATAATAGAGAACAGAAATATCAGCCAGGCTCTTTCCTAATAAAAAGAAACTGTCAGAAAAAAGAGATAATTCAGATAAATCAATCTAATTAAGATACACTAACCTACTATATCAAATGTAGCTTACTACCTCACAATATTGCTTTGAGGATTAAATTTGTTCATATACATAAAGCTTTTAGAACAGTAGCCAGTACCTGGCAAAGAGTGCAAACTATGTAAATACCATTATAATTAGTTATCCGATGCAAATGAAATGTTTTTCTTGGAGAATGGATATGAAAAGAGTGTCTATGAAAAGGCCAAGAATGAGTCTGCAGGAGCGAGTAGAGTTGAGAGGAAGGGCTGCTGTAAATCAATAGTAAATTATGCATGGTAAGGCGGATAAACAAAGAAATAAACCAAGCAGTCCAAAAGGTAGAAAGAATAACATGGGAAGAAAACAGGAGGTTCTGGAAAATGTAGAATAAGATGGCATTATTGGAAAGCGAGCAGACCAAATAACTTGACAAAAAAGAACACATAAAATGACACTGAGAAGGATCAAAGGCAAAAACCAGGGAAAGCAAGAATTCATTTCTGAATAAGAACTTATTTATTGCAATGATGAATATTCCGAGCACTCTGTAATGAGCCAGGACTCAGAGATAAGACATGAAGCCTCCTACTAAATGGAATGGACGATGAGTATAAATGGAAAAAGAAAATAATATAAAAAAATTAAATAAAAAGCAGTTCTTGTATCAAAACACAAAATGACTTTTAACAAAAATAATGGGTTGAGGTGACATGGAGTCTACCATGTAGAAAGAAAGAATAAAATAAATACAAAGGGACACAGTCAGCGGTAATAGAAGAAATGAAAAAGAGCAGTCTGTGACAGCTTATGACTTATCCACCATAAATCGTACCACATTCTTCACGTACATATGACTCTCAGTCCTCTAAATATGTTAAGACCCAAGTTGGAACCATGTAGCTCCACATGAGAATCTGCACGACATCTGAGAAAGGAAAAGCTCGCACGTGTTGGGAGAACGATAACATAAAGGTCTATGGTGTAACGGAGTAGCACACGGGACACTTAAACCTGCCTCTGACTTCTTTCATGATTTTCTACCTCTTGCTGCCTGTTGGATAACTTCACTAGTTCTTTTCTCTCAATTTTCTAGTCTTCTAACTGTGAAGTCATCTTTGAATTTTCTCTTCACTTACTTCCCCCAGTCATTAAGTTACTGTATTCCCTCCAAACGTATTCTCCGAACAAACTACGAGAAACTTTACTTCTGCTTAGCCTGCTCACAGTGTTCTCCTCAAACTCATTTTCAGCGGGCTGTTCTTCCCTCACACAATGAAAATGGAGAGAGCTCCTCACCTTTCTGCTCCCTATCTATAAAATCATCTGCAAATGTTTATGAATACATGTTCCATTCCTATCCGGGGCTAATGCATCCACCCTCTCTTGATCCCACTTGCCTCTGGGAACTTGTTCAATTATTACCATTTTTCCTTTTTCTTCAATCTGTATTCTCCATTGAAACCTTCTTAGCGACATACAAATATATCTAACTTTATCCTGAACCTGAAATCCTTCTCTGTCTTTTTAAAAATATTTATTTATTTGTCTAGTTCTCTCCCTACTTCTTCGGCCTTTTCTAATATATTTCCCTAATGAATTTCTCTTCCTTTGTCAACTGTTCAAGGTCATGCTCACACCATCTCACTGTACATACTCTCCGGGTATCGTCACTTACATGTCTCAAAAGGGCTCACAACTGAAATGATCAGCATTCCCTGCTCTCATGTCTGTCTCCACCGCTAATCATCTCTCGAAAGGCACTGTTATCCATTACCCTAAAGTCCCAAAGCAGGAAATCGTCCTAGATTTCTCTATTTTTCCTACCACTAATCAGTTACAAAAATTAATGATGCTACCCTCCAGCATCTAACTTCTTTTTTACCCTCACAACAATGCTTTCCCTGGATTACTGCAAAAGCCACCTAATAATCCTTGGCTCTGATCTTCAGGCTGCCCTCACACCACATCTACTTCACTGAATCCAGAGAGATCCTCATATTCTGTTCATGTCACCATCACTAACACTCCATCACTTCTGAAATCAAATCGAAGCTCTCTGCACTATGACACTTCATGATATGGTCTCTAAATTGCAGCTCAACTTGCTACCTGCTTTATCACAATTTAAGTGGGCAAACTGCTTGTGCTGCAGTCTTTCGTGCCATTTCATTGCACGTTTTGTTTACTAAATGTCCCCCAACATTTAGCTGAAAACTCTTGGTTTCTCTTTAAGATTCAATTCAAAGCAATAGTTTCTCTAGAAAGCCTTCACTCTCTCCACTCGACCGATGTAGGTGTTCTGTTTTTTCATCACTAGCCCTTGTCCATAACTCCATTAAAGCTATCTTTACACTGCACTGTCAGCTGTTTGTGTTTGTCTCTTCCTTAGACGAAGAGAAAATCTCCTTATGTTTACTCAGCAGATATTGTTCCAGGGGGTTTCTTCAAAAGAATAAGAAAAGATTATCATTATTTACAAATGATATGAATGTCTACCTAAAATTCCTAAAATGATTAAATGAAATAGCAATGGCAATTACTATACAAAATAAATGCCATTTCTTACTACCAAGAAAAAACATTTTATATAAATATTATAGAAAAATGAAATATGTTCTTCATGATAATAACAAAACTACAAAAAACCTAGAAATAAATCTAATGAGAAAAGTATAAGGGACTTTCAGTCAAGATGGCATGGCATTTGCACAACCACAACAAAATTACAACTAAAATATAAAACAACCATTGCTTAGAAATGACAGAAATTGAGTTGAATGGAAGTCTGACAACTATAGAATTAAAGAAACCATGTCAATCCAACCTGGTAGAAAAGGCACAACTGTGGAATGGGCTGATCCCACATCCGTGTGTGGTAGATAAAAATTCCGGAGGGATATCTTGGGAGCCCCACATTAGACCCCCCAACCCAGGGTTCTAGTGCCAAGAATATAAGTCCCCACAACTTCTGGCTATGAAAACCAGTGGGGATTGAGTTGGTGGGAGAAACTGCTGGAGCCCCAAGTAGTTCCTGTTAAAGAACCCACACATGGACTCACCTACTCAGACTCACTCACTCTGGGCTCCAGCACTGGGGAGGCAGCGTGAGGGCCACTAGTGGCATGTAGGGGGAGGGTGAGGTATCTGGCATCAAGGTGAGTAAAGATCACTGTCCCTTTTCTGGGCCCTCCCCCACAGAACTGGCAGACTGGTACATATCTAAGATTCCATCAACCTGGCTAACACTGTTTAACCTGCCTTGGAGATCCCCAGAGACTTACACCCAACTTATATGCCCACCCAAGCTGCTTTTCCATGAACGGATGGTCTTGGCTGATGCTTCACAACTTCCCAAATCCTCTCAAACAAGCAGCAGCTGCCCTCAATGAGCCCCAGGCCCAGAACTAGCAGCCTAGATTCACAGCTTGGCTTTGCCTGAAAATCTCCAAGCCCAGTGTAAGTAGCAGCCATCTCAGATTGCTTTATAGCTCAGGCAGGGTGGCCCAGGGCAAAACACAGATGGCAGCTGGCCTTGGCCTGTACCACCCGGGAACCCCAGGGCCACCACACCCAGGGGACAGCTACAGACCACTTCGGAGCACTGCCACACTGCCCCTGCACAGCTGATCCTCCATGGAGGGCAGAGGTTGCTGGTAAGTGGTCACAGCCAATCCTTGCAGCTGGCTGGCCTGTGTAAATCCCTCACATTGATCTGCCAGCAGCAACTCAGCCCACACGAAGGGAGTCAAAGCAGCTCTACCTAATACATAGAAGTGAACAGAGGGAGGCTGCAAAATGAGGAGACAAAGAAACATGGCCCAAATGAAAGGACAGATCAAAACTTCAGAAAAAGAGATAAATGAAATGGGGATAAGCAATCTACCAGATGCAGAGTTCAAAAGACTGGTTATAAGGATGCTCAAGGAACTTAGTGAGGACCTTAACAGCATAAGAAAGATCCAGTCAGAAATGAAGGATAGACTAATTGAAATAAAGAACAATTTACAGGGAAACAGCAACAGAGTGGAAATCAAATCAATGATTAGGAACATAAGGAAACAAAAAACAACCAATCAGAACAACAAGAAAAAAGAATCTAAAAAAACAAGTATAATGTAAGCAGCCTGTGGGACAATTTTAAGCAATCCAACATTCACTTCATAGGGGTGCCCAAGGAGAATAAAAAGAGCAAGAAACTGAAAATTTATTTCAAAAAATAATAAAAGAAAACCTCCCTAATTTGGTGAAGGAAATAGACATGTAAGTCCAGGAAGCACAGAGAGTCCCAAACAAGATGGACCCAAAGAGGCCCACCCCAAGACACACTGTAATTAAAAGACAAAGATTAAAAATAGAGAGACAGGAGGGGGTAGGGAGAATGGGTGAGAGGTAAGGGGATTAAGAAGTACAAATAGGTAGTTATAGAATAGCCACGGGGATATAAAGTAGTGTCAGAAAGTGAGTAGCTAAAAAACTTACAAGTACGAATTATGGACTTGAACAAGGGTGGGGGAACTGCCTGGGGAGTGGGGGGTGCTTGGTGGAAGGGAACAAAGGGGAAAAATCAGGACAACTATAATAGCATAATCAATAAAATGTAGTAAAAAAAAAAAAAGGTGTAAGATCCATAAAAATTGTCCATTAAATTTTTCTGAAGGACATTAAGGACAGTAAAATAGTCAACTGAATTGCTAGAGATATTCAATATTACAAGGATCTTAATTCTTCCCAAACAAGTCTATGAACCTAACTGCACTCCAATCAAAATCCTATGAACCAACTAAAAAATCATCAGTGAATCTAAATTTCAACCAGAGGAATGCAGAAAACTAGTTATTCTGAAAAGGTATATAAAAGAATGACTTACCTTAACAGACATAAAATGTAAAATATTGTTAAAATAAATGAAACAGAGAGGTACTGGCATAAAAGTAAATAGGTCAATCAGATAGGTAAAGAGAGTAGTGAGTCTAGGATTCCACATGGAGCAGCCTAGAGATGACTAGACATTAGATCTGGGTTTGGTAGCTATAATCACCTCTGGGTTATCTGCCACACTTACGTGTTCCCATCTTCTGAGCACATCTAATTCGTTTGTGGTAGACAACTGACTCAAAGGGTGTCTTCTCTCCTAGGAATTTGGAATTGAAACTGAAGCAGACAGTCTGAATGTGACTAGGATTGTAACCTATCAAGTCAGAAGCTAAAGGGACAAAAGCATGTAAACATAGGAGGAAAGACTATTCTGTCAAGGAGAAAGAAACAGAGCAAAGACAGAGTTAATTCCCGACTTCCTAAGAGTGATACAATTTCTGGCTTTGGTTCTTTTCTGATGCCCAGTTGCAATCCTGCTCATATATTCCGTGAGTCATCTATGTCCCTATGATAACTTCACTTGTCAGCTTAAGCTAGCTTAGGCTGATCTCTATAATCTTTAACCAAACAGTTTTATAATATTACGGTAGCAGAGGAAACAGAGAGAAGGCAAGGAAATGGCAAAGAGAAGCATTAAACTGAACAAGTTAATTTCAGCTAAAAGAACTGCAAGATTAAGAACTGAGAAATCAAGCTGCCAGCTGTATCAATGTAGATATTAAAGTTTTAAGGAAAGGTATGAATGATGACCGAAAATTACAAAGCTAGAAGTAAAGAAACGAGATTGGAACAGTCGACTAACAGTGTTCTCTCCTCAAGGAACTCTCATCAGGGGGATGGAAAGTCTATAGAGCAGGATGAAAAGACTGTGCAATAAATGAGGAAAAGCTGTGTTTTGCTAAAATAAAGAAGAGAGCCTGGTGGATATCATAGATGGGCTCACTGCCATGCCTTTGTGCACATGGCACTCACATTCTGCAGCACTAGGGATAGGCGAGGCTGGTCATTTGCCTGGTTCTATCACCCGGGACAGCATATGCATAGATAAAGTTGGCAGTAACTCAAGACACCATGGAATAAAAAAAAAAAGTCAGCAGCTGATAATGCTGGAGATGGAAATAGTATGCCAGAAACAGATGAAGCTAGAAATCTACACAGGGACTATATCAGGGAGGTCCTAGTGTGTAAGATAAGAAGTCAAGATTTTTATCCTTTAAGCTGTCAGAAATCACCAGAAGTTCTAAGCAATTATTGTATTTTTAGGACTACAAGACACACCAGACCATAAGATGTACCTAGGTTTTAAAGGAGGAAAATAGGGAAAAAAATTTTGAAGCAAAAAATGTGATAAAATATTTAATGACCGGTGACCCCACTCCGCCGCTCCCCCCCAACAGGGAGCCAGGTAAGCTACATTTGGACTATAAGATGCACCCCCATTTTCCTCCCAAATTTGGGCAGAGGGAGAAAAAAGAAAAAAAAGTACATCTTATAGCCTGAAAAATATGTAAACTAACACAAAATCATTTTGTTGGCAAGAAAGAGAATATATTAAAAGAAAGAGAGACTAGAGGCAGGGGGCCAGTTTATAGGCTAATGTTATAATCTAGTCAAGTCATGAGTTTTAAGTATATTCATTCAGGCACACAAATATTTAAGAAGCATATGCTATACACCTGGTTCTGTCCTAAGTGCTGGAGAAATCAAATAAAAAACTATAGAGTTATTGTCCTCATGAAGATCACTTTAGTTAGAGAAATAAAATAAAGAATGATTATAGTAAAGTGTGATAAATTCAACAACTGAGAGGAAGTCTGAGAATGCAGGGCAATGGAAGTTAACGATAAAGAATTTCAAGTATCTACAGATAGGTGGACTAAAATAAGATCCAAAGAGAGTCTATGGCATTTGACAACTAGACCATTACAGACCAATGTTAAACAATTTAAAGGGAGTGGTAGGGGCAAGAAAAGGGGCTTAGAGAAAAAAGTGCAGACCACATTAACTACATACAAAAACTTGGCTGAAGAGGAGTAGCAGCAGGCTACAGGGAGCAGCAGGAGGGAGACTGTGGCTCAGATGGTAGTTTTTTCCTTTTTCCTCCTCCTTCCCCCAATGGGAAGAGCCATGTATATACCTATCATCAGCATAAAGACACCAGAGGAGAAGGAATAAAGACTGAAGCTTTATTCCTTCTTAAAGAAAAAAAAGGCAAAAGATGACTGATGTATAAGTAGTTAGAGAAGCGAGAAGATGGGGCAGCCTTCAGGGTGCAAGATGTGGGGCCAGAAAGTTGAGAATTCATGTTTAATGGCCTCTGTGTTCTCTGTGAAAGAGAAGGTGAGTTCACTGCCGAGTGATGGACCCAAGGAAAACTGTGTTTTGGAATAGTCACTAGAAGGAACAGGGGAATGAACAAATCAAGGATAAAAACTTGTTGAAATGTAAAAACCAGTGGAAACTAGAAGAAAGAAAAGCCATGAATATACACAGGGCATCAATTCTTTCTGTTAAAAAATTTCTCCTGGTGGGTTTAGCAATGCAGGTAAGAGAGAAGAAAAGGCAGACTTTATACCCGATACAGATGTGAAGCTTGTAGAACAGGCAGAGCATAACAACAAGGTGGCACAAGAGCATGCTGGTGATAGCTCACATATAGATCCACCGATTAGATGAGCAGTGAAGGCAGGAGAAGAGAAAATCCAGGGAAGTCAAGGAACAGGAAAGATCATTAAGAATGTTTAGTAGGAAAGGAGTAGGTTTAGTAGGAAAGGAGTAGGAGAGGAAGAAAGGTAAGAAGTAAGCTCCCCTGAGATGATGTCTGTTTTGATGTCTGTAACTCAACCACTATTGAGTTACAGTCAATAAATGCCTGAGTATCTATTCAGTCAAGAATAAGATATTGGGGTTTTAGTTTTGCCTGTTATGACAAAATTGAGGGTATGATCATTGATATGAGTTGCTGAATAAAAAGGGATAGCCCTGAAGACAACATGGTCAAAACAGACTGAGGCTTAAGTAATGACTATATCATCGAGGGTGCCAGTTAGCACAGAGGACTCCGAAACATGTGACAAACTCTATGTGTGAGGGTCCAAAAAAAGTTGCCAAACGCTAGTGAAAAGGAATTGAGTGGGTACAGCAAGACTGCTGAGGTCTCAAAGAGGAGAGATTGTGTTTCAAGGTGGAAAATGAATCCTTTGGGAAGAGCACTGAAAAGCTGGGAGTACAATACTTTCTTCTCCCTTGCAGCCTGGAGACAAAGGATGGGAAGGAAGAGGATGTGGGAGAATAAGCAGCCCCTCCCAGAGAAGTGGTGTCCTTGGGCAAGTGCCAGGTTTCAGTTAAAGCCAGGAGGGGTAAGGAACATTATGTGAAGAGGAACAGGGGCTCCAGAAGGCAGAGTGAAAAGGAGTGGGAGGAAAGCAGTGGGAGGATGAACCAGGATGGAAAGTACAAAGCAATATGGGATTGGAAGCCAGAAAGGCTTGTGTTTTGGTCATTGCTAAAATGCAAGGGGTGAGAGTCATGTAAACAATTGATGGATGAAAGGTTTGAATCAGAAGTTTGGAACAAAGCAGTTTTGGTTCTGGTATTGGTCAAAGTGTTCTTAAGAGTCTGATTTTGAATAGCCTCTTAGATATTTTAATCAGAAACAGCAGATTCTTACCCAGTGAGACCAGGTTTCCATAATTCTCCATCATGACATCTTTATACAAGCTTCTCTGAGCTGGATCCAGATAATCCCACTCCTCCTGGGTAAAAAACACAGCCACATCCTCAAATGTCAGCAACCCCTGAAATAGTATGATTTCTGTAGTCAGTTCCTGTTGTCTCAAGGACAATTCTACTACTGCAAAGTAGCATTTATCAGGGCCGGGAAGGCTAGAAGGAACCTGGTAACTACAAGTTCCAAGTGGGGCCCAATTCTGGGAACCGACTGTAACAGACAGGCCAATCAGACTAGAGAGTAAGTGAGCTGGTTCACTGTCTTTCGCTAATGAGGGGCCTAAGGACAAGGCTTTTTCTGGTTTAATAATTATACCCTAACATTTTAATTTTAGTAAGCCTCCCCAAGCTTCCTTCACCTCATTGCCCGGCTCCATTCTTTATTCTCACCGGTTTGTGACCCTGTTCAATTCAATTCTATGAAGTTTTCTAAGCGTCTATCTTGGGGCCAAACATCATGACAGGCGCAGAAGGCACAGCAGATGGTCAAAAATGATGCCTCACCTGGAATAACTTACAAATGAAAGCGCTAGTTTGGAGCATTACTAATTTATCAAGTCGTTCTTGGAAAAATATGAGCCAGTGGTCAGTTTACTCTCGAACCGCACCCCAGAGCACTAGGGGGTACTTCCTTGCACTGCACTGGCCCTAAAAACGGCGGTCTGCCGGACGGGGGGCGAAGGAGCGCGGCCTAGCTTCAGTAGTAGCGAAAGGGGATACCCAGAGGGGCAACTTACCTTTGGCTCCAGCGAGGGGCTCGGGGAAGCCATCTCCTGGCCAGAAATCAGGGCAGGAAACTGGGGCAGCCCACAGAAAGGAGCCCCTGGTGCGGCCTATCCGACCGTTGGAGATTAGGCCCGATGAAGGGGAGGCCTCCAGGATGGGTCTGGCCAGGTCCTGCCTTGGTCCCCGAGCGGTCACGACCCCAGCAGCATTTCAGAAGCGCTCCCAGGCCGCCCCCCAACCCCGAAATCCCTCTCCTGTTTGCCTGCGCACCCTCGAGGCCTCGCCACAGCCTCCTCCCCGTTGTCAGTTCCTCCTCCTTTCACCCAAGGAGCTCCGTGACCGACCGCCCCCGGACCAGAAGGCGTCACCCGGCACCTTCCCGGGACGCCCCCCAACTACAACTCCCGTCATGCTTCGAGAGAGCGTCACAGTCCAGCCCTGCCGGCAAAGACTACTGGACTACATTTCCCAGAATGCAAAGGGAGTCGCAGTGAATCTTATTAAGAACAGAGATATTTGCCACTAAATTTACAGCCGATTGGCTAGTTTCTGGGCCGGGGGCGGGGCTCCGCCTCGTAGCTATTCTCGGAGATGGCGGCGATTTCAGTGCCCGGTGTCACCAGAAGAGGCCTCACGTGGATAATCGCAGGGGCCCCACGTCGAGAATTTTGGTCTCGATCCAGGTAAAGCGAAAGGTTAGATGGTGGGTTACAGTCACAGAAAGTAAGGAAGGAAACTGGGGAAGATGAAAGAACGAATTCAAAAGGGAATGTCATGCTATTAAGACAAGGTCCTGCTCCTGTCTAGGGGAATGACTGTGCGTTCGGGTTCTGAGTTCAGCTTCAGCGCTGGTCTCCGCGAGCCGGGGAGCTGAGTCAGTTCTCGTGGCCTCAGTTTCCTCATCTTGTAACAGAAATATCGCCCCCGTTCCCTGCCAGTCCGCTCATTAACTTATTAAGCAAACTGTTGATTTGGGCTTCCAGACAACGAGTGTGGTGTCAGGAAGCATACAAACAACTTAGAACAGGAGCGTGAAAGTGCTCCATAAACTAAACTCACTTGCTGGGTATATTTCTAAACAGGCGATATTAAGAGATGAAGTGCAACCTCCGCATTGTGTTCGTTTGTTCATTCATGGACTTACTCAACAGACAGTTATGAAGCGCCTGCTGTGGCCCAGCATTTTTCTAAGTGGGATACAGCAGCAGAAGTAAAGTCCCTTGTCAGAGCTTAAGGACGCTGATATATGAGGAAACAGGACCTACACAGAGGAATATTTTTAACCCCACTAAATACATCTACACGCCCCTCCCACTGTAAATATAACATGTTGAATTTACTCGTTTTTTCAAAGAACTGCCCCACTAGTCTCCCTACCCCACAAGTCACAAGTCAAGGGCAGAGCTAAATTAGAACCCAGGTCTCTTTAGTCCCCATTAACTGCTTTCCTCTCAGCCCCCCTGCAGAATCTTTTGAAGGTAAATCTGTTTGACTCAAATAGTGTTGGGACAGCGGAACCTGTGGGAACCTCAGGGAGCAATGTACACTCTCTTAGGTTTCAAACAAAAACTCTTTCACTCTAGAAGGATTTTTGTCATCAGCTTGTGTATTTATAAGCTACCCCTCTTTTTTGACTACTATTTGTTACTGTCTCTTAAATCTCCTTCAGGTTTATTGCATTCACTCATTGAACAGATACTTAGAGTGTCTATTATATATGCCATGTGTCTAGGTGTTAGGGATCCAGCTGTTAATAAGACAGATCCCACCTTTGTTCTTGTAAAACGTTCTGGGGGAGGAAAAAATGAACAAATGTAGAATATAATTTCAGAAGGTGGTAAGTTATGACAAAAACTAGAGCAGCGTAAGAGATGACTTGAGATGGAAGGCACGGCTTTCATTTCATTCCGGTGAACTGGGACTGCAGTAGTTTGGGGAGAAGATGGAGGTGAGGAAATGAAGAATATAAGTACAGACAACTCTTCTGAGAAGTTCTGTTGTAAAAGAAGCTGGAAGGGAGCATGGAAACTAGGTGTTTTTTTGTTTTTGTTTTCTTTAAAGACAGGTAATATTATAGCATATTCTGTGCCCTGGGAATACACTTATTGGATATGGAGAAATTGACAAACAATTGCAGAAATAGGGATATATTGCTGGAAGGTTCTGACTAGGCAAAGAGAAATAGCATTACAGACCCTATTCTTGGCCAAACATTGTTCATTTCCAGGGCTTCCAGTTTCTGTAGAGATGCCCAATCCCAATCCAGTGCCAACTCCATGGAAGACAGGAGTCAGTTTATGAACAAATATTTTATTAAGCACTGAAATAATGTGTCAGGCAGATTCCCTCACATCGGCCCACCAATAATATTTTAACAGTTTTCAAAGGACCCCCAAAGTCAATGAAACAGGCCTGTGTGTTCAGGAGTTGATAATCTGGCGTAGTGGTTCTTAACCAAGGGCAATTTTGCCCACCAGGGGACATTTGGCAATATCTTGTGATTCTCATGACTGGAGGACAGGTGTGCTACTGGGATACTCATTAGTGGGTAGAGGCCAGAGATGCCGCTAAGCATCCTGCAATGAACCAGACAGAACTGCATGCCGCCCCCCCCCCCCCCCCCCCGCACCTCCAAGAGAGAATTGTCTCATCCAAAATGTCAGTGATGTTTGGGTCAAGAAACCCTGATCATCTCGTAAGAGAAGTAGAATGTCAATGAAGTGAAAACTCAGGTAGGATGCAGTGTGCTCTGAGAGCAATATAAACTGCTATTGGAGTTCAAAGAAACTTGGACTTATATTTGATTGGGGAAACTAGGTGAAGCTCCTTGAAAGAGAACAGGTTTTTCCTAGGACTTACAGGATGAGTAGGATTTTTATAGGTAGAGGTGAAAGAGAGGCATTTTGGATAGGCTATAACTTGAACTAATACAAGATGTCAAGAAAGTAGGAAACAGAGTATAGTTTTGTTTGGGTAAGGCATGGAGTGTATGTAGGACATCAGTGAGACATGAAGTTACAGAGGTAGGTTGGGTTTGGATTTTGGAGGACTGCAAATCCCATACCGAATGGTTTACCTTTACCCATCTTTGGGAATTCATAGCGCATGTAAAATCTATAATTAGTTTTTGTTTGTTGGTCTGTGCCAGCTCAGTTCAATGATTAGCTTCCAAGGACAGGGACCTATCTTATTCTTTCCTCTTTTCACAGTGCCCAGAAGGGTAGTAAGTGTGCACATTAATTGTTGATGTAACTTGACGGGCAGGATTGGTTCTGGTGTTTGCCAACTTGCCAACTTCATTAATGCAGTGAACCAAAGATTCACATCTTAGTTTTTCATCATTTCAGAGAAGAGGAAAAGCCGGTGGTAGCTGAGGCAGTAGAAGAGGTGAAGAAAGAACCGATCCTGGTGTGTCCACCCTTACGAAGCCGAGCTTACACACCACCTGAAGATCTCCAGAGTCGCTTGGAATCTCATGTCAAAGAAATTTTTGGCTCATCCGCTCCTAGCAATTGGCAGGACACCTCTCTGGAAGACGGTCATCTGAAGTTCGGTTTCTTGGCACGTTTAGCTGATGACTTGGGCCACCCAGTGCCTAACTCCAGGCTGTGTGAGATGAGCAGTGTCAGAGATGTTCTTGATTTCTATAAGGTTCCTGTTCAAGACAGATCTAAATTTGATGAACTTATTGCCAGTAATCTGCCTCCCAATTTAAAAATCACTTGGGGTTACTGAGCAGTTCAGAAGAGGAGCTCACTGAAATAAATTTTTCCCCTGAGTGAGGAGGCTACTTATCAGACTATCTGATGCTTTGCCACGTGAAATGCTATGAGAACTGTTCTCTAAAGCCACGTTTCTTGTGAAAGAATGCATTATTTTTTTTCTCATAGTCATGAGTTGACAAATAACAGGATTTTCTTTTTCACATTTGCTGACACTTTTTTGAATGGGATCAGGTCATTAATAATTTATGAAAATTTTCTTCTCCAGAGGACACTGTAATTAACTCTGATTTAGGATAAGAGGATATTACATGTTCAGACATAGTCTTGATAGGCAAGAAAATGTTTTAATCCTGTTAGTATCCTTAACTCTAAAGTGGAGGAGTTGTCATCGACCACACATTAAATACACTGAGACATGTAATCACAAAAAAATCTCATAATGTTTTAAGTAAATTTGCAGTTTTGTGTTGGGCTGAATCCATAGCCATCCTGCGCTGCATGCAGCCTGTGGGCCGCAGGTTGGACACCCCAGATAGTATACATACAAATAAGGAAACAGGTTAGACATTTGTAAAAGAAAGAAAAGCCTAGATTTATTACAAAAATATGTTTCACTGTTTACTGCACAAGTAGAAATAGTAGAAAATGATTCTGTTCATTCTGGAGTAATCTGTTTTGGAATTAAATTTGTTTTTTTTTTTTAAGTGTATGTTTTTTAATTTTTTTAAGGTAAAATTTGTTTTTCTGCCTTGCCATTTCCTTAGTTTTAAGTATTATAAATAAAGAAATAAAATATGTGCCAATTATTAAGTGCTGTGACTTTTTCTGTAATGAGATATACCAGGTTCTATAAATAAATATTTTCTTCAAAGGAGGTGATGTTCATGTAACCGAACGTAGGTCTGGCTGCCTGCACTGCAAAAGCCAATACTGGAGAGGCAGGTGCTGATGTGAAGGGAAGGGTTTATTTGCAGATGCCGGCCCCCTGGAAGATGGGGGACTCGTGTCTCAAAGCCCATCTTCACCTCTCAGTGGAGGCAGAGGTGTTTGTAAGGAGGGAGAGGGGAAGTCGAACAAAGATCAAGGGAGGGGGTTGCACAGACGAGCACAGTCCATTCCGACAAGTCAGGTGATGGTCCCGTGCGCATCATCCTGGTTTGGTCATCCTGGCTCCGTGGCTGAAGGTCAGCAAATCTAGAGCTGGGATGTCTGAAGGCTGGAGTCTAACTTTTGAAACTAGTTCCTGGGATTCTCATACAAACATATTCATCTGTAAGCCACATATTAGAATCAGCACTTACAGAAACAATATCAAAAGAATGATGAGGTGGGTTACAGTTTCCCATTGTTAATAATTTTCCACTGTTAACATTTATTTCAAATCTTTTTTCTGTAACTTTAAAAAGGTGGCCTTGAGTACTTATGAATATCCAATAAGGGGGTAAGTCTTTGCAGACTGATGTACTTAATTTAAGGAAATTTCTCAAATAGCGAGTTACCAGGTGCTTCTGAATAACAATGGTTAAACGAGGGCCTGATTAAATCAGGAATTATTTTTGTTCAGATTTTAGGGATGCCTGAAACTGCAGGCAGTGAGGAACCCTATCTACTGTTTTTTCTTATACAGACCTAATACTTAAGATAGTTAAATTTATAAATTAGGCACAGGAAGAGATTAACAACAATAGCTAGTAATTAAGTAGAACAGTTATAACCATATACTGTAATAAAAGTTACGTGAATATGGTTTCTCTCGAAATGTACTCTGTTCTCCCTTCTGGTTCTGCTAGGAGACGGTGCCATGCCTTCATGATGGGGTGAGGGGAGGTGAATGACGCAGGCATTGGGACACAGCCTTAGGCTCCTATAAGTGTTACTTGAACACACAGCACTGCAGTGCCTAACAGTCTAGAGCAGCGGTCCTCAACCCTCGGGCCTCAGATGGGTGCTGATCCACGGTCTGTTGGAAACCAGGCTGCACAGCGGGAGGCGAGCTCACATTACAGCCTGAGTTCCGCCTCCTGTCTCACCCCACTCCCCCTTCCCAGTCCGTGGAAAAATTGTCTTCCACAAAACTGGTCCCTGGTGCCAGAAATGTTGGGGGCTGCTGGTCTAGGTGGCTACTAAGTGACAGATAGGTGGGTAGCATATACAGGTGGCTACCCTGGACAAAGGGATGATTCACCTTCTGGGCAGAATGAGATTTCATTATGTCACTCCAAATGGCAAGCAATTTAAAATTTATGGATTGTTTATTTCTAGAATTCTCCATTTAATATTTTCGGAGCTTGGGTAACTGAAACCATGGAAAGCAAAACCGTAGCTAAGAGAGGACTACTGTATTTTCCTTTTAATGTTCACTGGGTGTTCAGTGATAAGCTCTCTTTCATTGCGGGTGCTTTTAGTGTGCAGTCCATCTTGTTTTTATTTGATCAGTCTAGCTCAGAGTTTGTCAGTTCTGCTGGTCTTCACAGAGAATTTTCTCTACTTCCCTTTCTCCTTCCCTCCCTCCTTCCTTTCCATCCTCTCTAAAAAGAAATAAAATCCTTTAAAAAATATAAAAACCCCATAAGAATGGTTTATTTTTGGTAGTCTCCATTTAATATTTTTGGCCATGGTTGGCCACAGGTAAGTAAAGCCATGGGTAGGAAAACTGTGGATAAGGGGGTTTAGCTGTAGTGACGGCACCAATTTACGTCCCCGCAGACGGTGCACAAAGGTTCCCTTCTCTCCGCATTCCTAGCAGAGCTAGTTATTTCTTATCTCTTGGGCAATAGCCATTCTATCAGGTACACGGTGATTTCTCCTTGTGGTTTTGATTTGCATTTCCTTGATAATTAGTGATGCCGAACGCCTTTTCATGAACCTGTTGGGTGTCTGTATATTCTCTTTGGGAAAATCTCTATTCATATCTTCTGCCTGTTTTTTTTTTCCTTCCTGTGTATTTAGAATGGAGGTTGGTTTGTTAGAGGGTTTTTCTAAGTGCTCACTTCCCAGCCTTGGCGTTAGGCATTCCCTGTGTGCCTGCACTGCAGAGAGGCCTCTCCTCATGCTTCTGCTCACCCGGAGTGACTGACTGCTCTTGTTTGCTATTTGGTGCTTACCAGCCTACAGATGGCAGGGAGGGGGGAGGCTGGGGTGGGGGTGGCGCATAACGTTTTCAGAGTTTCTTTGTTGAGCCTCAGTCTCTGGCAGGCCCCATGCCCCTGAGCCTGGGCGTAGAGATTTCTCAGTGGCCCTGCACTCTTTAACTCTCTAATTGTTTGGACCCAGGATGGTTTTCTTTCTCCAGGAATAGGGTTTTTCTTTCATTCATTTTTTTCCTGCCCTAGAAGAAATGGGTCTTTTCCTAGGCCGTGAGAGTGACTCAAGGTGCTCTTTCCCCAGTAGGGGGGCCAACTCCTCCCGATTTTTCTGTGACCATCTGGGTTTAGCATTGGAAGTCCTGCATCTTGGGAAACATGTCGGTCCTAGAAAACTGGTTCAGTTTGTCATCCTCTTTCCTAAGGCTTTTATTGGGATAAAACATCCCTGGTGGGGCTTTGTGCCTTGCTTGCACTGGTGACTGCTTCAGTCCTGCAGGACTGTACAAGTAAGGAAAGCTTTTTCCAGACTCGTGCCCTACCCCCAATCCTTCTCATAACCACCTGGTCAGGTTCGTGGAGAAGAGCTTGTCACTGGCTGCGAACTCGTGTCTGCAGCTTTCAGGTGTTTTCTCTGTTTATGCCAGCCTTTAGCAATTCACCGAAAAGTTAGCTGAATTCTAATGATCTGCCCGCATCCCGGCCCCACCTCCCTCCTGGGCCCTGCTGCTGGTGTGCCAGAGTGTTTCATCTTTCCTGGAAGGCACCTGTCTTTTCTTAAATTTCAGGCTCACTAGTTGTGCTGTAACCTCAGGTTCAAGTTATGATTTCAAGATTATGCATATTTTTCTTGTTGTTATGATAGGAACAATGCTCTTTCCAGCTTCCTATATTCTAAGCAGAAATCAGTGCCCTGGTCTCTTACTAAGAATATATATTCCACAGTTTGGGCTACATTGTTTTACAAATGTCAACTGGATCAAATTGGTTGGTAGAGAGAATTGTTAAAATCTTCAACTGTGAGTTTTTAAACAGTTTTCAGTTTTGCTTCATGTATTTTGAAACTTTTATTGAAGAGTACATATACATTTAGAATTATTTCTTGATGAATTGCTTCCTTTATCATTATCAAATGTCCCCTTTTATCTCTAGCAATACTCTATCTGACTTGATACAAAATAGCTCCAGTAGCTTTTGTCTGCTCCATGTTTGTGTTGCATATATTTTCTTCTATTTGTGAATTGTCTGTTTCCTTCTATTTTCAATCTATCTTTATCCTGACAATATGTTTCTAAAAAAAAACAATACTTGTTTCAATGAGTCTGACCACTTGTCTTCTATTAGAGGTGTTAGTCCATTTATAATTACTGAAATTATTAATATGGTTGGACTAAAATATCCCATCTTGATATTTGTCTTCCATTAATCCCCTTTACTATTTGCTCCTTTATTCCTCTTTTCCTATTGTGGCAGATTGCATTTCCCGAAGACAGTTGCACAAATACGTATGCTCACACACAGGTGTTTCATCCCACATGGGGTGAAAGAAATAATGTGACTAATATTTCTCCCACTGCGAGGAGAGGTCTATGTTCTGTATTTGAATTTTGATGGGGACTTGTAACTGCTACAACCAATATAAAACGGCAGAGATTATGTGATATGACCTCCAAAGCTAGGATATAAAAAGGATATAGTCCCTACTGGCTCTCCCTCTCGGGATAGTCACCCTTGGAACACACAGACCAAGTGGTGAGGAAGCCCAAACCAGTTCATACAGAAAGACCAGCGTGAGGCCCTCACATAGGAGAAATAATGCCTCCAGTTGTGAGCCAGCACCAGCTTCCAGACGCATGAAAAAAACGAGCCTTTCCCTGCCTTTGATCTTCCAGATGAGTTACCAGACTTCCTGGTACAGGAGCAAGCCGGTCCCACAGAGCCCTGTCCTAATTCCTGGCCCGCAGAATATGGGAGCAAAATAAATAACTGTTGCACACCTGTACATTTTGGGATGGTTTGTTACACAGCCATGGTAATTGGAACACCTTTTGGGTTAATTAAATATTTGTGTGTGTGTGTTTACTCAAGAAATTAAAATATGTACGTAAGGAATCCACGAATCTTCAGGCCTGCCTGACCATGGACGATTACGGAGGCTTTACCTGGCAGGCTTCTGGGGCACAGGCACGGAGAGGGGACCTGCAGTGAAGGACTCAGGTCACTTTACATCGTCCTGTTCCTCTCAGAGTTGCCTCCTTTGCTGGGGAGGCTTCGTTTTTAGATTCTTTATCTTAGACCTTTGATGAAAGTCTGAAGTCATGTTCAGGTGTCTGCTGAGGTCTCTTTATGCCAGGAGGAGGGAGACTGAAGACACCTTTTCCCACTCTTGCTCGGTTCTTCTCTGCTCTTGGTCCTTTCCACTTGCTCTACCCACCCCCAACATTGCAGGACCCTTTCATTTGGGGTTCCCTCAACAGTGAGATCACCCCACATCTGGCTGATCCAGACACCTGGACCCTTGTCTTGCCCTAAGCACTTTCTCTGATCACAGTAAGTGACAAAGGCTTAACTCCTGTTTTTGGTTCGTTGAAGTGATCAGCTACTCTGCTACCCGGCAGGTCATCTCCTGTCTCCCACAGCTAATTAAATTGTTACAGTCATCTGCAAATCATTTCGTGTTACTTGAAAAATAGTAATATAATAATCTTGTAACAAGGTAATTCTGTTTATCCTTTTCCCACCTTTTTGTCATAATAATATATTTCTATGTGTCCTATAAGCTCCACAATACATTGTTGTCTTTTTAAAAATATTTTAATTACATTTAAACACACACATATGTATGTGCAAATATATTACAGATTTTTTAAAGGGCTTTTATAATTACCATTTTTTTTGGTCTTCATCTTTTCCACGTATCCAGTTGTCTACCCAACATAGTTTCCCTTAAACATTTTAACATTTCTTCTAGTGCCATTCTACTTTAGATAGAACCTTTCAGTTTTTTTCTCCCTGGAAATGTGTTTATTTTGCCTTCATTTCTGGAGTGTATTTTTGTTAGATAAAGAATTTTAGTTTCTTAAAAATTTCCTTTACACATTTAAAAAATTTATTTTATTATCTTCTGGCTTCCATGGTTTATGGCAGGAAGTCAAATGTTATTTTACTATTTGTTCTCTTGTATTTAATGTTTCCATTTTTCTCTAGCTGCTTTTAAGATTTGCTCTTTATATTTTATTATTATCAGTTTGACAATAAGGCCATACTTATGGTTTTCTTAGGTGTGTCCTCCTTGTGATTTGCTGAGTTTCTTGCAATCGTGGCATGTTTTTCAACAATTTTGAAAAACTTTCAGCCATTACATTTTCAAATATTTCTTCTCTGCCCATCTCTCACCTGTCTTTCTAAAACACCAATTACATGTATGTTAGGTTATGTGACATTGTCCCACACATGTCAAGTGCTGTATTCCTCTTTTACAGCTTTTCTTCATCTATTACGTAATATTGTAATGATATTACTGTGTAAGGTTATTGTGAGAATTAAAGGGGACAGTAGAGGTAGAGTGCTTTCTGGAATAACTGGCAATACTAAACACTCAGCAGATGTAAGCAGTTTTTATCATTATCATCTTTCTGATAATTATTGTATTACCATTTTAACCAGATAGATAATCTGTATGTCTTTGAAGAGTGGCTCTAAATTTTTACTTGCTTGAGAGGTAAACACACTGCTGCAGTGCTTTCCAATCCACACATGTTCTTTGCATCTTAAACTGTGTGTCCTGCTGTAACTGGGTTTGTGCTTGTTATCCCTTGTTAATTGTCTAATGTTTTCTTAATAAGATTGACCATATAAGGATCATCAGACTGTGATCAGAATTGCAGTAGTAAGATGAGCAGTAGTCACCGACAATCTGATGCACTGAATAGCTATATTTGATGCATGTAATGGAATGGTCTCTTCAGCCACCAAATAGGCAGTACTATCATGTGCTAGCACTCTGCTTGGCTTAGATGAGAAATGGTTACACAACTCTGCTTTTCACTTTCTGAGTCTTGCTCCCCTTACACTTGCTGCATGACTTTTCCATCACTGTTCTTACCAATGTCACATAGATCGCTAGTTGATGACTAAGATAGCTCCTGAAAACAGATTTCTTTCCTAGGCTGTGAATACTTCTATTAAATCTTCATTACACCATCTCTTCTATGGAATGACAGACCACAAAACTTCCAGTTCATTATAGGTCTTATTTCTCCATCTGTTGACTTTAGGTGTCATTTTTTACCTTTCTAAAAGTTGAATCTATTGGGGTGACATTGGTTAATAAAATTATAAAATTATATAGGTTTCAGGTGTACAATTCTATAAAAATCTTTCGTACATTGTATTGTGTTCACTACCCCAAGTCTTCCATCACTTTTTATCCCTCCTTTCCCCTCTTTTGCCTCTCCCCACCTACTCAGCATGCTGTCATCTGTTTCTGTGAGTTTTTATCCTTAGTCCCTACACCTTTTCCACCCAGCCATGCAAACCCCTCCCCTCTGAAAGCTGCCAGTCTGCTCTCTATCCATGAGTCTGTTCCTAT
Organism: Tonatia bakeri; assembly: GCA_004024845.1. NCBI lineage: Eukaryota > Metazoa > Chordata > Mammalia > Chiroptera > Phyllostomidae > Tonatia > Tonatia bakeri. The sequence continues at coordinate 423,278 of PVIA01000479.1, forward strand.
TTTGTTTGTTAGTTCATGTTGTTCATTAGACTCCACATATAAGTAAAATCATATGTAGTATTGTGTAAATGCACCACAGCTTTTCTATCCACTCATCTACTGGTGGATACTTGGGCTGCTTCCATATCTTGGTGATCATAAATAATGCTGCAGTGAACATAAGGGTGCATATATCTTTCAAATCAGTGTTTCAGGTTCCTTCTAATATAATACCAGAAGTGGAATTGCTGGGTTATAAAGCAATTCCATTTTTAATTTTATGATATAACTCCATATTACTTTCCATAGTGGCTGCTCCAATCTGCATTCCCACCAACAGTGCATGAGGGCTCCCTTTTCTCCGTATCTTCGCCAGCATTTGTTCTTTGTTGATTGATTGATTGCCATTCTGACAGGTAGAAGGTGTTATCTTGCTGTGGTTTAATTTGCATTTATAGGATTATTATGATGTTGAGCATCTTTTTATGTATCTATTGGCCATCTGTATGTCCTCTTTGGAGAAGTGTCCTTTGCCCATTTGTTTGTTCTTTTGGTGTTGAGTTGCATAGGTTCTTTGTGAATGTTTGGTATTAACCCCTTATCAGATCTATCATTGGAGAATAAGTATTCCTGTTCAATGGGTAGTCTTTTCATTTTGTTGATGGTTTCCTTTGCTGTGAAAAATCTTTTTAGTTTGATGTAGTCCCATTTGTTTATTTTTTCTTTTGTTTCCCTTGCCTGAGGCAACACATCAGAAAGTACATTGCTATGAGAAATGTCTGAGACTTTACTGCGTATGTTTTATTCTAGAATTTTTATGGTTTCAGGTCTGACAGTTAAGTCTTTAATCCATTTTGAGATGATTCTTGTACACGGTATAAGGTTGTCTAGCTTCATTTTTTTTTTTGCATGTATCTGTCCATTTTCCCCAACGTCACTTATTGAATAGACTATCTTTACCCCAGTGTACGTTTTTGCTTCCTCTGTCAAATATTAATTGACAATAAGGATGTGGGTTTATTTCTGGACTCCTTATTCTGTTCCATTGATCTATGTGCCAGTACATGGTGTTTCAATTACTATGGCCTTAGTATAGTTTGATATCAGATAGTGTGACTCTTTCAATCTTGTTCTTTCTCAAGATTGCTATGGCTATTCAGGTTCTCTTGTGGTTCCATATAAATTTTAGGAGTATTGGTTCTGGTTCTGTAAAATATGCCATTGGTATCTTAATAGGAATTGCATTGAATCTATAGATTGCTTTGGGTAGTATAGACGTTTTAATGATGTTATTTTTTCTCCTCTCCTTTAAAGCAAATCACAATATGTCACCTCACCCCAAAATATGCTTCTGTGACATAAAATTTATTAGCACTTAAAAAAAAAAAGCAGATGCAAGGTCCTCCCTGTTTTCTTCCTGAAAGCAGAAGATAAAACTCCCAGATGGAAGACGTCCTCCTTACCCTAGAAGGAAAGTAACAATCTTATCTTCAAGGACAAGCAGTTGAGATTGAGAGAATTCTACACAAACAGACCTTATGAAAATAATTGGATCTTCCGTTAGCCTTACCACACAACTTATTCTTCCACAATTGCCTCTTTTTGTTCAGGCTAATATAAAAAGTAGTAGGTTTTGCATTTCCTTGGGTCTTCATTCTTTATGAGGGCTCCTGTGTCACAAAAAATTAACTTACATTAAATACACTTATGTGGTTTTCTCCTGTTAATCTGTCTTATGTCAGTTAAATTCTCAGGCCCAGCCAATACACCCTAAGAGTGTGTGTGTTTGTATGTGTGTGTGGGGAGAGAGGGAGAGGGGAGAGAGAGAGAAAGAGGGAGAGGGAGAGAGAGGAGAGAGAGAGAGAGAGAGAGAGAGAGAGGGAGAGAAACAAGACTAGCAGGCTGGAGACCCAGGAAAGAGATGATGTTGCAGAGGGCAGGCTGGGAGTAGAATTCTTTCTTCCTTAGAGGTCTTCACAGTCTTTTCTGCATGGTTCACACCGACCTACTGACAATTGCTAAAGCCCTCTTTCTACATGGTTGGCACCTCACTGCCTGCTGCTCCCACCAGACATTCCAATCTGTCCATGATTTCCAAAAGTTCAGCCCCTTTTCCTCAAGGCTTATTTTTCACTTTTAATACATGTTATCACTTCACTCCCATTTTACAAATTAGAAAGCTGAAACAGGAAAGTTAAGTAATTTGCCTGAGGTCAGTCACCTTGATCGATGGTGAAGGAGTCAGGGTTTCAGTCTTCATCTCTTTGATTCCAGAAACCAGTCTCTTAACTACACCTCACTGACTGCAAAATAAGCAAAAATTAAAAGACAAAGTGCCCTCCCTCAAGGAATTCACAGCCAGGAAACATGGAGTACAATGTGTAGGCTGGATCATTTGCATGTTCTGACAATGGGCATTGAGTGACAGGATTAACAACAGGGCAGATTTCAGAGGTTCTGGGGGAAGCATTTCAGAGGTCCTGGGGGAGGTCCTGGGAGAGGTTCTGCGAGGGCTTCTACTGTCCCTTGAAAGAGTGGTTCACAAACTGGGCAATGGATTAACATCTGTTTCGAATACAGATCTCAGAACCTTACCTCAGAACTATTAAGTCAGAATTTCTAGGTGCAGGGTTCAGGAATCTTTAGCAGACTCCATAAGAGAGGTTTTTTTTTCAGAATTCTAAATTTATTTTTCAGTTACATTGTACATTTAATATTATTTTGTATTATTTTCATGTATATATCATAGTAGTTAGATAATCATGTACTTTACAAAGTCTTCCCCCTGGTATTTCCAGTGAGTCTTAAACCCACACTGCTCTGAAGATGGATATTTAGGATTCACCTTTTTAGAAAGTGTTAAAAAAAACAGCTGCTTAAGAGACCACTGACTTAGAGGAGGAGATACAGAAAGAACTGAAGTGAAGGAGAGTAGAGCTGGGAGCTAAAAGGAGAAGGCAAGGGAAAAGGCTTAAAAACTAGTGATGTGGCCCCGTCATCTTGCACACCAAAATGTCGCAGGTTTGATTATTGGTTGGGGCACACACCTGGATTGTGGGTTTGCCCCCACCTTGATCAGCAATCAATTGATATTTCTCACATCATTTTCTTTCTCTCTCTCTCTCTTTCCCTTCCCCTCCTTCCCTCTCCCCTCCTTCCTCTTTCTCTAAAATGAATACAAAACCAAAACCAAAATAAAAAACAAATTAAAAAAAAAACAAAGCAAAACAGGAGCTGGGCCATGAAATATGAAACGCCATTATGAAACATATTTACAAAAAGTCACAACAGCTAGACTGAGCCTCTGCCCAGACTCTTGGCATAAAACGACAATCCTGTCTCTGGAAACTTAAAAAGAAGGAGCTGCCTATGGTTTCTGTGTAGACAACTTGAACTTTGAACAGCAGGCTGGGGTGTTTTGAATGTTACAAATCGGGGAACAATAGGCAAGTGCCCAGAGTTTGCTGCTTGCAGTCGGCTCCCAAGCCATCCTGCTCTGGACGGCTTCTAGCAGGAGTTTCGGGTGAGTGTTTGGGGAATCGGGGCTGTCATGGCCTCACAGGACAGGCCGGCTTCCTGATTTCGTGCGTGGCAGGGCAGCTGGGAAGGCTGCTTGCATTTTGCTCTCTGTGTTTCCTCTGAGCAGGTAGCACAGCTCTCCGTGGGACTATTGCTTAACATCCGTGGGGGTTTACTGCTCACTTGGCTACAAAAGTCACGGTCCAGCTAACGTGAATTTATGGAGAGACTGTTTCTTGACTCAAGAATGTTTTTCTAGGATTTACTGCTGGGAAGGAGGGGGGAGGAAGTGCTGGTGATAAAAAACAAAAGCGTCAGGCTCCTAAAAGGAATGGGATTTTTGTTTCTTGGTTAGTAACGTTAACTTCTGGGGATGACCTTTTGCTCTCTTTTATCTTTTTGATTCCTGCCTCCCGGCATCTCAGTTGGTGTTCTGCCAGTTTTTCACTGCCCTTCCTCTGAACAGGTCAAGTTCTCCCAGGGGCGTAGACTTGACTCACTTCCCCCTGCGAGTCTGGAGGTGGTCTGGAACCTGCTCAACAACGTGGCATTAAGCTTTCAGCCCCTAACAGGTTGTGTCCAACCGCAATAAGATTAATCCTGTGGTTAAATCACCGTGGTTTCTTGCCTTCCAGTTGCCTGTCGTATCCTTGGTTTTCTTGACTCTCTCTCTGCAGTGTGCAGAGGCCTGCCTTCTGCTGCAAAGAAGTGAAGAAGCCTGGAAATTTTATATTGGGTTTGAAGGAGTCTCTCAACTTCAGTAACAGTGCATCAAAATTCAATTGGGCTTTTATTCTTTCTTCCTCATACTCTTTTTCTGAGAAATTTCAATTTTAGTTTTATTTTTTTGCTTTTTCATCTTTCATTTATTCTTTCATTTCATTTTTCAAGCACTTACTGAGCCATTAATATGCGCCAGACACTATTTTGGGAACCGAGAGACAGAGTGTTGAACAAAGTATAATTCCTGCCCTTGAGAAATAATTCATAACCTAGAGTGATGCTGTCCAATAGAATATTCTATGATGATAGAAATGGTCTTATGTTCATTGTCCAAAGTAGTAGCCACTAGTTATATGTGCCTACTAAGCAATTAAAGTCTGGTTAGAGTGACTTTAACCAGAGGAACAAAGTTTTAGTTATTTTTAATTAGTTGAAATTTAACTAGCTACATGTGGCTAAGACTGACAGATTTAGCTGGTAAAGACATAGCGAGCCCCGTTTAGATTCAGACAGCATGTTACGTAGATAGTAAAGACAAGTGAAGCTAAAGGTGCCAGCTCTCTGGGTCCTTGTCTCATGCTTCCAAAGGTTGTCCCTGAAACAAAAGTGGATGGATGACTTCCCCACAGTGGTGACATACCCTGTTGCCGAGTAGCCAACTCTAGCCTGCAGCAAAATGGTCATAGAGCCTGCAGCTCTGCCTCAAAGGAGCATGGGAGTGAGATGGAAAGTCCTATGTTGCTCTGAAACCAGGGAGGTGGGTGGGAAAACTTCCTCAAGGCCGGGAGGCTTCCCACAAGATAGGGAGAGACACGGGAGGAAACCATCTCGCGAAGCCTCCTCTAAAGATTGCGTGTCTTAGGAATGTTCCTGGGTACAGGAACTAGCACAGCACTTCCACCCACATTTAAGTCATACAGTGGTTCAGGCTTTGCCTGTGGACACAAGGAAGTTCTCCAGGGTCCTACGGCAGAGCCATCCCCCTGCAAAAGGTCTTAAGTGCTTGGCCAAAGGTGGTAGACGTTACCCTTATATGCATCTGGCAGTCATTGGTCAAAAATTGTTTGCAGTTAGAGGATAAATTGGAATTGGGGGAGAATATAATTTCAATAGCCATTTAAAATAGCCAGTTCCTTTACTTGTCAAATGATGGAAGTACATGATTTTCTTTTCCATTTTCCTGGAGCCATTGCTCCCTTTTTAAATTGCTTGTTAAAGATGCACAGGGGAGCATGACGAGCTGTGTTACCAACTAACGTAAATCAGCAGCTTCACTGTAAGGACTGATTTTTGGGGGGCTGTCCTTTGTGAAATGAGTCGGAAAATGGCAATTCTCCGTCACTAATCTTATAAGACTTGTCCCTAGTCCTTCAATCCTCTTCTTCCATTTTTGATTTACCTTAAAAAAAAAATCACAATATTGGACCTACATGTATTTGTAAAATGCAAATGCTTATTAAAATATAAAACAGTGGTATAATAAATAACATGAGAAAAATCCCCTAAAAATTGTTATTACAGTGCTCTTCTTATACCATTCATACTTTGCAATATTTACAATAATAGCCAAGTGTCAGGGTGCAGCTGGGTTGCCGTGTGTAACAATTTGTTTCGTAGAATGCAAAATTTTCTCTGATTTTCTGTTCTGCCAATAGAGTTCGTTTACTGTCTTAACTTATTCTCCCAAGCGTGAGGGGAGTTGGAGTAGGTAATTCGGGAAGGAGAGGCAAGCACGGTCAGTCTGCTCTCCTCTTCTCCCTGCGATATAGTATTCACTGTCAGCAGCCTCCCCGACTTGGCATCCAAAAATAAAAATGGACTCAGCAAACTGAATGCGGTCCTTTTGCATACTGCCCTCAGTCCACCTCTGGGCTTTAGGAGGCAATTCTCACATAAAGAGGAAGAAACCTCAATGTTTTATATTACAAAACCACTGTATAAATACAGTATTTTTATTACATTTTTGGTGCTCTTTTTTTCCTGCCCATCAGGAATCTCCTAACCCCTGAGTATGTACATTGTGTGATACACGTGTACCATTAGGATCCTTAAAGTTTTAGCACATCATTCTTGCCCTTGAGGACTTTGCAAGGTCACTAGGGAGGAGTACAGCAGAGGCAGGATGCATGCTGGAAAGTGTATATGGTAAGCAATTCAAATTAATTCAACTTGAAAATAAAATCTATATTGAGCTAATACATCATATAGAAGTTTTGAGAAGGAGACTAATAACAAGATTTGGAAAGGATGTGTCAAACGGGAAATCAATGATCCCCTCTTCACGATCTTTCTAGAGGGGGACAAAGGAAACAGCAGATACTCAGGCTTACAGGAAGGATCAGATCAGAAAATACCTACAGAGCATCAAAATGTTGCATGGGACGTGGGATTTTTTAAGCATTGTCTCATCTCACTAACATGAATGGAAGGCCTATGAAATTTGACCTGATGCCTCCTTCTTCAAGGACTTTCCCAGTATTGAGAAAAAACATTCACAATCATTCATTTAATTCAAATCTCTTCCACTGACCACGAGTTTAGATGTACGTAAAATGGTCAGTAATCCTGGTTGTTGACTGAGGATCAGGTTGGGTGGAGATGTTGTCTTTGCAAAAAATCACTTTTAAAGTAAGTTCAGAAAGGCATTTTCCCCTTGACCATTGCCTGCCTCTAATGACTCTTTCCACAGTGAAAGACTGGACATCAAGAATCGCTTTTTTGTCCCTGCCCTGCCAGAGCCAGTTTCTTATCTCCAGAAGCTTCTCTATTCACAAGTCTAAACCCCAAAGCCTTTATTTTGTATTCCCCCATAAGAAGTTAAGGATCCCTTGGAGAATCGAGCTTTTTGAGGAAACACCTTCTACCACAATGTGTGTAAAGATATTATTGAAAAAAATAGTACAAACTTTGTCAAAGTCTCATATGAGACATATTTTTTTAGAGCTAAATTTTGGAAAGACATCACTCCACCACCGCCCCCAATGCCCCCCCACAGCCCAGGAGCTGATAACTATTTCTATGGGAATAATTAGGACGATGAAACTGAGCAAGTTGCCTTCTTTCCTGTGGCCCTCGCTAATTCAGTGCCAAACTCACAGCGCATGAAATGCTCTACTTTTCACACTCCAGGTTTTCTTTTTTTAAAGCCTCTGATTCTAGTTCATATTTTCCCAGATCCTATGTTATTTTTACTTTACTCTGTATTTGTTTACCTGTAGATAGTTCAAATCCTTTGAGAAATGAGATATAGAAGAAATGAGGGAGGGAAGGAAGGAAGGAAGGAAGGAAGGAAGGAAGGAAGGAAGGAAGGAAGGAAGGAAGGAAGGAACACTCCCAATTTTCCTTATAATTGAGCAGAGTAAAAAATGGCTGATGCAATGTATATTATAGTCTCTTGACTACAAACAACATTTTTACATTTATCTCTCCCTTGTAAAAGCATAAAAGCATAAACAAGATCATACAATGTTATTTTCCCTTAAAAAGAACAAATAATAGGAACTGTGAAAAAGGCAGGGTGGGATTAGAGGAAAAAAAACAAACACACCCACAATATACTTCTTGTTTATGTAACTGCAGCCCCAGTAGGATGGGGGCTGAAAAGCAGCACTGATCCTTCCTATAAGCCCTTGATCATGATTACCCCTTTGGGTGCTAACAAATACCCTGTGAATCGGTCATATGGGTATTGTCCCTACTGAGGAATTAAAGCTCAATTTACTTAAAACCACAAAACTAAGATTTACTACACTGTTATAATGGATAAGACAGGAGGCTGTGTTGCCAGACCTAGCCTGAATTTCCAGTTTACTATTAATTATTTATGAAACTTTTACCGTGTCACTGAACCTGCTTCCTCCTAGGTAAAATGAGAACAATGGGTCACTCTGAACGTCTTCCTCTTCCTCCTTCAAATGTTCTGTGTACCCTGCACTGACTCCAAGGAGTCTAACTTGGCTAGACCTCACATAAGCTTGGTCTGGACCTTCACTTCGGAGTTTAGGGCTCCAGCTCAAAGTCTCCTCTTCCACTGCAGGGCGGAAAACACCACTCAGTGGTCCCTTGGCCAGCCGCCAATGCCCCAGCTGACAGTCACCCCAGCAAGTGCCCTTGCTGATGAGCCCGTGCACATCCGAGCGACCGGCCTGCCTCCGATGCAGCTGGTGACCCTCAAGGCGTCTCTGAAGGATGAGAGGGGAAATCTGTTCCGGTCCAAAGCCTTCTACAGGGCTGACGAGGCTGGTGAGCTGGACCTGAAGCAGGCTCCTTCCTTAGGAGGCGACTACGTAGGGGTCCATCCGATGGGCCTCTTTTGGTCACTGAAGCCTGAGAGGCCTTTCGGGAGGCTGCTTAAGAAGGATGTGATGAACAGCCCCTTTTCTGTCACTCTGGACATATACAACTCGGTTTTCCTCCTGGAGTCAGCCATGGTGCAGCCTGGTGCCAGTCAGGTGGTGCAGCGCTGGTTCCGACGCCCAGGAACGCAGCGGGTGCAGATCCGAGAAGGCCGCCTGCGAGGAGCCCTTTTTCTCCCCCCAGGTGAGACTGATCTTTGGCGGTAGAGGAAACAGTGTTAATGGGGGGGGGGGGGACAAAACAAAAAAAAAGAACGACACCAAGTATTGGAGAACTAGTATTTCTTGCAATCTATTAAAACTAATTTGTCCTTGTGTGTTGGTGTGTGGAGGTGGAATTCATTTTTCTTCGACTGTGCTGTCCACTTGACCCTCTTTCCGCTGTTTCTAATCTCCTTTCCCTCTCTCTTTCTTGTTCTCAGGAGAAGGCCCTTTCCCTGGAATCATCGATTTGTTTGGGGGTGTGGGGGGTCTAGTTGAATTCCGAGCCAGTCTTTTGGCTGCCCATGGCTTTGCAGTCCTGGCATTAGCATATTTTGCCTATGATGACCTGCCCAAACTACTGCTGGAGGTGGACCTGGAATATTTTGAGGAAGCTGCCAACTTGCTACTAGCTCATCCCAAGGTATTTAAAATACTCTTCCTTTTACCTTGCAACCTTATAGCAATAGGCAAAAAATATCACCGAGCTTGGTTCTGCCCATTTTACCAATCTGTTTAGACTTGGGCATAACACACGAGTTTACAGTTGAAATGGGTATGCCAATGTCTACCTTGTGGGACTGTGGGGTTGATGAGAGGTCAGCTCAGTGCTTACTGGCATGAAGAAGACAATATTAGAGGGTAGTTGTAAGTGATTGTGATTTATTCACAAGGGGCTCTTCAGTGTTTTATCGGCCACCAATCTCAAATGTCAAATCAGCCACCAATTCTCAGGCTTGACATGTTTTCAAACTTCAGTGATTATCTCAGCATGGGGTAATGCTGGCATAAATCACATTTAAGAGTCCTGAGACTCAGAACAATGCAGAAGTTCAAAATAAGAGCTGGGCTATGAGAGCAGAGCAGGATTATCAGCAAAACTGACTTAGCTGCAGCACCTGACTTGGCTGCATTAGCTCTTTAGTTTCAGATCCAGAAGCAGAATTAAGCTTTAAGTAAGGGTTCAGTGCCAGGAGCTGGGCTACGGAAAGGGAGGGTGATCTCTTTGTAAAGCATCACTGTGCTATTGAAAGTGTGGTCCCCGGACCAGAGGTCTTGGCGTCACCGAGGAGCCTTTGAGTGTAGGCTCCCAGGTCCTGTCTCTGTACCAACATCCGCATTTTAATAACACCCCCGGGTAATGCATGTGCACATCCAAGTTTGATAAGGACTGGAATCGTGCATTCGATCACTTAGGTCTTTTCTAGGAATTAAATATCAGCTGATGTAGCCCACTTCAGGAGGCCACAGAGCCCTGGTATTTGCGGTAATGATTCAAAAAAGATACTTAAGGATAAACAGCACATGGTCCGGTGTCAAGACTGACATTCTGTTAAGTTGAACCATAACTTAAGTTTAACCTATCATTTTCTAGTTTTAAAGTATTCAAATATCAGTTACTGCATTTCTTACTGTTCAGCCTAACAGTGGTAAAATAATCATACCAGCTAACATTAAATGACTATTTGTTTGTCTCTATGCTAAATACTTTATGTATACTATCTCATTTAATTGAAGCTCATGGGAACTTTAGGAAATGAGTATTATTGATATCGTCCTCACTTTTCAGATGAGAAAGCATAGTCAGGTGAAGTAATGTTCCAAAACTGCGTGGCCCATGTTGGAGCCCTTCTGGCGATGTCTTTGCTCCAGACATTAAGTCATCCTCACTCCCCGACTCATATCCTTGTCTCCCTGGAGAGCCTTCACTCTTCTCAAGGCAGAGAGCTGGGTTTCCTATTGGAGCACACCAGTATCTTCATCGTCAGTGTCACTACCATCATCATCATCATCATCAACAACAAACATGTCTGATTTTTTTAGCCTTTTTATCTCTTGAAAACACTACCTAAAAGGAATTAGATCCCATACAAAATGTTTTCAAGTTATTATTTTTTTCATTTGAAATTTAACTATTTGTGATATTGTCTGAAGAGAAAGGGCAATTGCCAAAATTCAATTTGGAATTACATTCAGCAGAAGAGGTTCAATTCCTCCCTCTTCCCCTTGGTACGGTTGTAACCTTGAGTGAGACTGAGATTTACTGAATCTCAGTTTTCTTGAAAGGACTGAGATAATATGTGTAGAGCACTTAGCCTAGAGTCTAGCAAGGTGATTTTCAAACCTTTTCATCTCATGGCACACATAAACTGATTAATAAAACTCTGCACCGTACCAAAAATATATGTTTTGGAATCTGACAAAAAATAGGTATAATTTTGATTCATTCTTACCAAATGACTGACTATTGTTGTATTGGCTGTTCTCATTTTTTAATTTGGCAATCTAAGGGAAAAGAGGCCAGTGCTAAGTGGTGCTAATACTGACTAAGTAGTCAGACATTCCATGTTTTAAACATTCCCGTGGCACACCAGTTGAAAATCCCGGGTCTGGTGTATAGTGCACCCAGTAAATCCACCTTGTCATCACTGCCTATGTGGTGTCTTCCCTGTCCCTTTCCCCACATCCCCAACCAATCCCAGAGTGTTTTAGATTCTGCTCCGGAATCTTTCTCAGTACAGCGCGCCTTCCTTCCCCTCCTCGCCACCGCTGTAGTTTGTTCTCTCATCGTCGCTCACCTGTGGCATTGCAGCATTGCAGCTGCGTGTTCATCAGTTTCCTACCTCCAGCCACGTCCCTTCTCTCTCACTCCACTGTTCGGTCCTCAAGCACATGGTTCCCAAGCGTGGCTATGCACTAGATTTCCTAGGAAATATTTTAGAGTATCAAATTCTTGGGCCTCCTCAGCCTAACTGTAGTAGAAACTTGAACAATTGGATCTCAGAAAGCTCTAATTTCAATTTTTTTTTTCAGGTGATTCTGATGCCAGAAAGACGTTAGGAATACAACTGTGAGAAATAGGAACATACTAGGTGGCTATGTCTCTGCTGATTTCCATCCAGAATGCTGGTCCTTTCTCTTAGACTCTTCCCTCCTCTCTGTTACCTCAGCCTGTCACAGAAGGAAGGACTTCCTCCTGCCACCTACTACTTCTCCTGTTGGACTGGGTACAGAAATTCGCCTGTTGCTAGAATCCAAATCTTTCCTCATTAGGATTAGCCTTTGGATTATGAATGTGCTGCAAAATGCTATTTCAATATGAACTACATTAACACATTGTTTGAAATAACCTAGGAAACCTCTTTTCCTAGTTGGAGAGAGGAATTTGATTCTTCAGAAAGCTAACCTGCCTTTGCTCTTGTGACGTCAAATGTTGCTGGTGCACTAGATCCTTTAGGCTTTTACAGAAGTCTGCCTTTGATGATCCTCAGTAACAGTTGTGCCAGGAAGGTAATATTATCATCCCCATAAGACAATAGGGCTTAGAAAGGGTAAGTAGGTAGTGTTCTCAGTCACAGAAGCTGGTGAACCTGAGTGGCAGGACTCCCACCCCTCATTTTCTGACTGTCCATCATACTAGCTGACCCTTTTTGGTGTATGGCCTGTAATGGGTTCCCTTTATTTTGCATTTCAGATCCAAGGGCCAGGAATTGGAGTGATGTCTGTGAGCAAAGGTGCAGAGATTGGACTGGCCATGGCCTGCTTCCTGAAGCAGGTGGTAGCTACTGTCTGCATCAATGGGACCACTTCCATCTTTGACTTTCCACTCAAGTACAGGGATCTGATTATGTTACCCATCCACTCATTTATGGAGCGCACGGAGACTGATGTCTCAGGGGCCGTGCGCCTCTTCCACTACCGGGGAGACCCCCGGGATAAAGTGAATCAGCAGAGAGTGTTGCCCATTGAAAAGGCTCAAGGTCAGATCCTCTTCATAGTAGGAGAGAATGACCAATCGGTAAATAGTAGAGAATATGCTAAGCAGGCCCTGGAGCGGCTGAAGAGCCACGGGAAAAGCAATGGAAGAATGCTGGTCTACCCTGGGGCAGGCCACCTCATAGAGCCGCCCTTCGCGCCCCTATGCTATGCTTCACGGAACAATGCCGGGTCCCTAATCCTGCTCTGGGGAGGAGATCCTGTTGCACACGCGGCTGCCCAGGAACACGCCTGGGGAGAGATCCAGAAGTTCTTCAGGCAACACCTCACACAAACCAGAAGCCAACTGTGAGCAAGGGCTAAGGGTGAGATAAGGTAGGGAGAGAAAAAATTAGGATAAGGCAGGGATGTGGTGAGGAGAGGGGGCTCTCCTCATTTCTCTCTATTCACAGTCATCTTGAATGAACTGGACTAAAAATGGTCAAAATCAAAGGACCAGGGCATAGGTACACCTGAAATATTTCTGATAAATTGTACGTAGTTTGAATTTTTGTCAAGCTAGTCTTAGTTTATAGCACCAGGATACGTTGCTATTTTAGTGCGAACAATAATCTTTTATACCCCAGTTTGGATCCAGGTTTTGCCAATCTAAATAAATTCTCTGGAACTTTGAAGTTATTTGTACAACTTTGTTTTCTTTTTTTTTTTTTTAATGATTGTTCAAGTACAGTTTTCTCCCCTTTACTCCCAATCAAGCCCACCCTCCCCCTAGTTTTTATCCATGTGTCTTTTAACTTTGTTCCTGTAAACCCTTCCCCTTTTCCCCTGAAATTCCCTCTTCTCTCTCCTCTGGTCACTTTCTGCCTGTCCTCTAATGCAGTGTCTTTGACTATATTTTGCTTGTTTCTTTGTTTTGTTGTTTAGGTTCCTGTTAAAGGTGAAATCATATGGTATTT